>AWOL01S0046716.1:29446-39780 GCA_000715115.1 Nicotiana otophora | reverse complement strand
ATACGTTCCATATGGACTGGTAGTACAAATCATGAGCTTATATGATTAGAATTTATAAAGCTTGTGTGAAATAAATACATCATCTATTCGAAATGTACATAAACAGATTTCTATGAATCTAAGGCTACCATGAACAAGAGACAGCTACAACCAGAATGCTGCTACGTCTTCATTTCCATCTCCCGTTGATCATAGCAACATCAACAACCAACATCTGCACGCAAGGTGTAGAAGTGTAATATGAGTACAACCGACCCCATGTAATCAATAAGAAACAAACCTAACATTAGGTTGAAAGTGTTACATCCCGTACTTTAATATTAGGATGAGTCGTAGTAATCCATATGAGCTTGAATGGATTAAGATCATTCATGAGATTATAGAGGATTNATATGTATTTTTACATGGATGTTTTAATGAAATAATAGTTTATGCATTGATTTTATATGGTACCATGATTTATTAATATTTTAATACTAGTACTTTAGGATGAGGATAAGACTATTTTTGAGGTTATAAGCATGTATGTTATTTATAACAGGCGATAAGTAAATTCGTGAAGGTGAGAGGATAAGCGAATCGAAAAAAGTGAGTTTTAATCGAAGTTTGACAATTTGGGATAAAATACGGTCCAAACTATAATACCGCATATTTATTGACTAGTACCATACAAGGTACCACATGATCATGATAGTAAGGTGTATGAGGTATGTTGAAAGTGAGTAGTATTTTAAGTAATTTGAGATAATCCTTAATTATGTGGATAAATGGATAATTAATGACTTTTAGTGGGAGATTAATTAAAATCTTTGGATGATTAAAGAACCCCAAACGTGGCAGCTCCCCCTTCCCATCTAATGACTCTTAATAAAGAGTGAAAGCTGGCACATTTTAAGGAAAAAATGTGGCAAAAGTCTTGAAAGGTGGGCCCACACCATCAAGACATAAAAATCCATTCTCTAAATTACTTAAAGAGATGTGGATATCTCTCTAACCTCTCTAATTCACTTCAGCAAATTCAAAACAAAAATTTGCATATTAGCATCCTTAGTAACGTGACATTTATCTTCAGCAAGAATTCAAGAATTCAAGCAAAATATCCTTAAGCATCTTAGCAACGTGACTTTGTTTGCAATTTTAAAGAAGCCTGGTATAATCTTTCTCAAGAATAGCATACGAACGTTTCCCTACTTCGATCCTGTAACGACCCAGCCGGTCGTTTTCAGTATTAAAGCACTGTTTCCCCATTTACTGCTCAAATTATACTTTACAGTTGTTGTGTGAATTGTCGGGGTAAATGGTTCGGGTCCAGTGAGGTTTTGTAATGAATTGGAACACTTAGTTCCAAGGTTTAAAGTGTAAGTTAAAATAATGATCGGATGTTGACTTATGTGTAAACGACCCCAGAATGGAGTTTTGATGATTCCAATAGCTACGTATGGTGAATTTGGGCTTAGGAGCGTATTCAGAAAATTATTTGAAGGCCCGTAGTGGAATTAGGCTTGAATTGCCGAAAGTTGAATTTTTGGGAAGTTTGACCAGGGGGTTTANCAATGGGACGTGATTTGATAGGTTTCGGCGTCGTTTGTAGAATTTGGAAATTTCAAAATTTATTAGGCTTGAATTCATGTGTAATTCGTAGTTTTTAGGTTGTTTTATGTGATTTGAGGCCTTGCATACGTCAGTGGTGTGTTTTAGGACTTGTTGGTGTATTTGGTTGAGGTCCCGGGGGACTCAGGTGAGTTTCAGATGGTTAACAGATTAATTTTGGACTTAAGGAAATGTTGGAACTGCTGCCTACTGGTGTGATCACACCTGCGAAGCTTTTGATCACAGGTGCGAAGCCGCACGTGCGATCAACCAGTCGCAGAAGCGGCCAAGAGTGGAACTGGACAATGCTCACAGGTGCGATGAAATTTCCGCATATGTGAGGCCGCATGTGCGAAGGGGTATGCGCATCTGCGAGCCTGCAAATGTGAGAAGGGCGCCGAAGAGATTCAGGTTGATTATATATCTTTAATTAATGTTGACTTATTGGTACATTTCAGTTTCGCCCTACATACTCGGTACATTATTCGTACTGTCGTCCTTTTGTTGGGGATGTTGCATTCATGCCTGAAGGTATATATAATCAGTTTGATGAGCCCTTATAGTAGACAAGGTTAGCATTCGGCGAAATATCGGTAAGACTCCACCTCATTCGGAGTCCAGCCGAGTCTATAAGTCATCGTGTCAGAGTTTTGCTACAGACTTATGGGTTGGCCGGTGCACTGTCCCATTTGATGTCAAATAATCTTAGAGGCTTTGTAGACAAAGGTTCATTTTGTACAGTATGTCATAGGCCTTGACGGCCCATATGTATACATGTTTTAAGAACGATGGTTCATTGATACAACACCTACCACTTATAGTTATACATTATGAGTTGTGGCCATGTTGGCCCATGATAGTTACAAAACAAAAATGAGTTAAATAGTGGGGCGTGACAAAGTGATATCAGAGCCAGTCGTGTCCTAGGGAGTCTACAAAGACGTGCCTAGTAGAGTCTCAGTTATGGGTGTGTTGCGCGCCACATTTGTAATTGAGAGGCTATAGGGCATTTAGCAAATGTTATCCTTCTTTTGTTTCCAGATCGTGCGTTAGAGCTGAATCGTAAAAAGTCAGTATGAAGCTTTCGCCAGATGTTGTATGCACCAGGGGTGCAGGTATCATAGTAGAGCTTTAAGGTGTAATTTCTACCAGTGTGGAAGGGAGATTATGAAAGAAACAGAAGATACAATGCGAGATTGAAAAGTAAGTAAGGTAAAGGTGAAGAAGATACGAGATACTCAAGTACAAAAGGTTGTGAATAGTCGAGACTTCAGACAGAGGTTGGGTTTTAGTTTAGTTTACAGAGGAGGCCCTAGCAAAAGTTTTATAAATCTCTAAGAGTTAACATTCGAGGACCAATATTTCTAAAGAGGGGAAGGATGTTACAGACCGTACTTTAATATTAGGATGAGTCGTAGTAATCCATCTGAGTTTGAAGGGATTAAGACCATTCATGAGATTATAGAGGATTTGTGACTATGTTATAATAAGACCCCGTAAGTTTAACAACGTTGATACCGTTGTATACATTTGATTTGGTATTTTGAATGGAACATTCTTGTAAAAAAAAACAAGGTTTGAAAAATATGATGTTATATAGTTATTAATATTACTACTTTCGAATATGCTTTAAATTATACACATAATATGAGAAAGTTTATGCGATTTCCTTTATCGTAAAGATAGAAATTATTCTTTTCATAAGAAAAGAAGGTTATCTTTTTACCATTTTACAAATTTAGCGTACGAAAATTTGTACTCTTTATATGAGATTAGGAAAATTAGAAGTTGAGAAAATATATGTATTTTTACATGGATGTTTTAATGAAATAATAGTGTATGCATTGATTTTATATGGAACCATGAATTATTAATATTTTAATAGTAGTACTTAAGGATGAGGACAAGACTATTTTTGAGGTTATAAGCATGTATGTTATTTATAACAAGCGATAAGTAAATTCGTGAAGGTGAGAGGATAAGAGAATCGATAAAAGTGAGTTTCGTCGAAGTTTGACAATTTGGTATAAAATACGGTCCAAGCTATAATACCCCGTATTTATGGACTAGTGTCATACAAGATACCACATGATCATGATAGTAAGGTGTATAAGGTATGTTAAAAGTGAGTAGTATTTTAAGTAATTTGAGATAATTCTTAATTATGTGGATAAATGGATAATAAATGACTTTTAGTGGGAGATTAATTAAAATCTTTGGATAATTAAAGAACCCCAAACGTGGCAGCTCCCCCTTCCCATCTAATGACTCTTAATAAAGAGTGAAAGGTGGCACATTTTAAGGAAGAAATGTGACAAATGTCTTGAAAGGTGGGGCCCACACCACCAAGACATTAAAATCCATTCTCTAATTCACTTAAAGAGATGTGGATATCTCTTTAACCTCTATAATTCCCTTCAGCAAATTCAAAACAAGATTTTGCATATTAGCATCTTTATTAACGTGACATTTAGGTTCAACAAGAATTCAAGGAAGAATTCAAGAATTCAAGCAAAAATTCTTTAAGCATCTTAGCAACGTGACTTTGTTTGCAATTCTAAAGAAGCATGGTATAATATTTCTCAAGAATATCATACGAATATTTCCCTACTTCGATCCGCCGTTATGTGTTTTCGCAAAAGATGTATGTTAGAGGGATTGTCAAGAGAATCGGCTCAGGTATGTTAAGGTTATCCCTTCTTTCCGTTTGGCATGATCCAAGTAACGATACGTAAACGTAATGCTATTTCATAAATTGTTCTACTCTTAGTAACTAAGAAGGTCTACGTTGTTCATTCCTGTAAAATTATATTCAACGCATGCCTAAGTATGTTCTTAACTCTCTATTAAGGCATTCAATAAAGATGTTAATGTTTGTAATGATATTATATGCATCATCAGTTACCATCGAGTTACTGCCGGTTAGGCAGTTATACATTTACCAGCGAGATATGGCCGGTCGGGCAGTCATGCATTTACCACTGAGCTACGGACGGTTGGGCAATTATACATTTATCACCGATATACGGCCGGTTGGGCGTTCATGCATTTACCACCGCACTACGGTCGGTCGGGCAATTACCACTGATCAGTTGGGCAGTCATGCATAATAAGATATGGATAATAGTCTCGAAGAGAAGCTTTATATATATATAAGTATAATAAGTATGCATATACGGTGGCACTTCAGAGCTTCGGGTTGATTCTTATATGTCTTTAATTAATGTTAACTTATTGTTATGTTTCAGTTCCGCCTTACATACTCGATAAATTATTCGTACTGAAGTCCTTTTGTTGGGGATGCTGCATTCATGCCTACAGGTATAGATAATCAGTTTGACGAGCCCTCATAGTATACGAGGTTAGCATTCAGCGAAGGATCGGTAAGACTGCACCTCATTCGGAGTGCAGCAGAGTCTATGAGTCATCGTGTTAGAGTTTTGCTACACACTTATGGGTATGCCGGTGCACTGTCCCATTTGATGGAAAATAATCTTAGAGGCTTTGTAGATAAAGGTTCATTTTGTACAGTATGTTAGAGGACTTGACGGCCCATATGTATACATGTTTTAAGAACGATGGTTCACTGATACAATGCCTGCCACTTATAGTTATACATTATGAGTTGTGGCCATGTTGGCCCGATAGTTACAAAACAATAATGAGTTAAATAGTGGTTCGCTCGGGCCAATACGGCATCGGGTGCTAGCAACGCCTTCATAGGTTTGGGGCGTGACAGAAAGTAGTGACGAGCTGGAACAAAGGACGGGTCCAACACCAATAGCCAACAACAATCCATAACAATGTAAAGCAAATAATAAAAGAAGTAACTCAGAGATAGAATGCTCAGCTAAATCATAAATTCTGAAAATACTTATGCCTTTCTAGTATATTAGTGAAAACCCAAGTCTTTTACCGAAGTTGCCAAAAATATGAGTAAGTTTGAAAACTGCAATTGTTTTTTCTAAAAATCCTTTCAACAATAATTAAGGTGTTTTATTTTCTTTCTAGATAGCAAGTGTAGAATAAATCTCTATGCCCATATGCCAACATGTTTGAGAAACCATATATTACGTGATACCGTACAATATAAGGAAAATATATCTCTATGCATGCATGTCATGTGTGCATGTAAATGCAATGTATCTCAGAGATGAACTCATGTACTCACACTCTCAGAGTACTCAATCTCACTGTCTCACACTTTCCAGTCATCATGATCAATCACTCGTTTCTGTGTATGGCCAATGCGGCACAGGGAAGATCCATCCCGGAATATATACATCAACTGACCATTAGTCACTCATTACTGAGTAGGGATAATCCATCCTGTGGGGAAGATCCATCCCCAGGTATAAATGCTTCGGAAAAGATCCATGTCCAGGGAAGATCCATCCCGCAATATAAATCAACCACGCTCGCTGGGAGTGTGTGCAGACCCCGGAGGGGCTACTACAACCCAAGGGCTATCATAAATCAGTAAAAACCCGTTACGACGTGCAGCCCGATCCCTTAAATGTAATCAATATAACATGCTGCAACGCGCAACCTGATCCCATAATATCACTCACACTCAGGTCCTGGGCCTTACTCAATCTTCAATCTCTCTAGTCTCACTGGCTCACAATGCCATGAAACTAGCCCAAAATGATGATATGATGTTTCAATAAATGGTAACAGAGACTAGGATATGATATGCATATAAATGCGTATGACAGAGTATGTAATGTAATGAAAGCAGATAACTCAACAGCAGAAATGACATTAGTGTGTCTCAACAGGATAAGCATGTAGCCTATACATGGTTTCTAACATGGGTCACAGCTCAATAGCACAAGTACGTAGAAATTTCATGGTTATAGATAAGATCAGGTAACTACACAGTACCACAGGAATAACGGAGTCATAATTCACACGGTGCACGCCCACACGCCCGTCACCTAGCATGTGCGTCAGCTCAACACTAATCACTCAGCACGTAATTCGGGGTTTCATACCCTCAGCAACAAGTTTAGAAGTGTTACTTACCTCGAACGAGACAATTCCAATACCAAGCAAGCCAAGCGATGCTCCAAAAATGCCATCTCGCACGTATCGACCTCTGAACGGCTCAAAACTAGCCAAAAGCAACTCCAATACATCAAATAATGCCAAAGGAATCAAACTCATCGATAAATACTGAATCTTTAATCAAAACCCCAAAATTGGCCAAAAGGTCCAACCTAGGCCCGCACCTCGGAACCTGAAAAAGCTCACAAAATCCGACAACGCACTCAATTAAGAGTCCAACTATACTAGTTTCACTCAAATCCAACTCCAAGTCGATATTCAAAACTCAAAAATTCGCATTATGAAACTTTAGGCTAAAAGCCCAAATTTTCTCTTTTGGAACCCTCAATCAAATGCCGAAAACGAAGATAGATTCATGATATAAAATAAAAATGAGTAGAGAACACTTACCCCAGTCCACATGGTGTAAACTGCTTCAAGAATCGCCTCAATCTGAGCTCTATAGATCCAAAAATGCAAATATTGTCGAAAGACCCGAAATAGAGTGCTTTATATGCACTGCCCAGTGATACACTACACGAATGCGGTAGAAGCCTCGTGTTTGCGAAGCACAAACTCACATTGAGACAGTTTACACTACGCGTTCGTGGCAAAACACTCGCGAACGCTATGAAGCACACTGCCAGACTTTCGCGATCACGAAGCACTTACTGTGAACGCGATGAAGGACCCATATAGACTCACCACCCTCGCTCAACACTACGCGAACGCATAGCCATTGACCCGAATGCGAAAGACAAAATCTTCAACCAGTGCGAACATGACATCAAAAGTGCGAACGTGAAGAACAAATAGCTCCACTAACCAAAACAACTTTAGAGATCGCGGCCAAATCTTCGCGATCGCGAAAAATGCCATGAGCAATAGGTAACAGCAGAAAACCAGCAACCAAATAAGAATGAGAACATTACAGACCTACTCGAGGCCTCAATCACGTATAACAACATTAAAACGATGAATCTTACCTCAAATCGAACTTCATGAACTTTGAACTTTTCAATTTCCATAATTTGTGCCGAAACATAGCAAATCAACCCGAAATCAACTCAAATTTTGCACACAAGCCACAAATGACATAACGATGCTATTCCAATTCCCGGAACCATACTCAGAATCTGATATCCACAAAGTCAGCTCTCGGTCAGACCTTCAAATTTTCAATTTTTGTGAATTTGTGCCAAAACCTTCTAGAAACATTCAAATTCAAATTCGAGCATATGCCCGAGTCCAAAATCACCATCCGGACCTATCGAAATCAAAACTCCATTCTGTGGTCAAATTCACAAAAAGTCAAACTTGGTAAACTCTTCCAACTTAAAGCTTCCTAGTTGAAAATCATCCTTCCGTATCAATTCCAAATAACCTGAAAAGCAAAACCGATGATTCACACCAGTTATAAAACATCATACAGAGCTACGCATGCCCCCAAACAACAAGCAAAGTTCAAATGCTCAAAACGATTGGTCGGGTCATTACATCCTCCCCCACTTAAACTTACGTTCTTCCTCGAACGTGTCCAGAGTTGTTCTTAAGCCATCAAATCACCGTGTAACCTTACCATGCACACACCCGGGGTGATCCCACATCACCTTAATCTNTTCCTCGAACGTGCCCAGAGTTGTTCTTAAGCCATCAAATCACCGTGTAACCTTACCATGCACACACCCGGGGTGATCCCACATCACCTTAATCCATATAAGCCTGACGACACAACATAACTAAAAATCCGTAATTCCACCTTAGCTCGTAAACCTTAGAATCCAATTTCCATTATCCAGATTTCTTATAAGTCCTGCATCTCGCATCTACACACTGTATAAATCTAAACAAGTTGTATCAATCCATAACCATAACCTAAGATGTAATCACATGATATACCGCATAACTCAAATACTCATAGCAAAATCTACAATCACAGTACCTGCCTAAAATAACCCAATTCTGGTTATAAACCTTATGACAAACAAAACCTCATTCTAAAACCTTTGTACACTGCCGATGATGAAAGAAACACACGGAAACTCATAACCATTTATCAGATCATCAAGTCATGGAGCTCCCTTTCCTTCAACAACAACTAAAACCAATTTCTAAGCCGACTTCTGGTATTAGCCTTCCAAATATACCGCAATCAAATCTGATAGCACCCATCCTAGATCCAACGACTTCATCTTATTAAATACCAACTACTCTACTGACATGCCACACCAATACTACCCAGAGCTACAAACCGTGTAATCCATGCACCCATACATAATAATTCAATTGTACTCAAATATGAAAAATGACTCAAACGAGAGAACCGTCCCGCAAGCCCAACAATGGTAAAAGGCCATCATACACCGTAGAACCATAACACACGAATCTAACACAAAGGATAATATCTCAACATAACTCTGCCACAATACGCAACCCCATCCAAACACTGGTCCGTATGAGATACTTCAAGTATCCTTGCTCAAAATCAATAACCGTGCGCAACTCGCCATCACGTATCCAAGGTGCATGACCATTGTAACACCCCAGAAAATGTTTGAAGTATTTCAGTGTAAAGCCCCGTAAATGTCGCAAGTGAATTCAAGGTTTTGTGGTGCCAGAGTAGGCTTACGTGTTTGAGGATAGTATAAAATCTTTGGGTTGAACAATGTACCGGAAAGTAAAGGAATATTTTTGGCAGAAAAGCGCATTTATGCGGTCCATTATGTGACCGCATAATCACTTTGTGTAGCGCATAATGGCCACAGAAGTGAGCAGGAGAAGGGCCAGTTTGGGGGCAATTATGTGGTCGGCTATGGGGTGCATTATGCGAACGCATAACAGTTATGTGGACCGCATAGTGACCGCATACACGAATAGCTTTTTGATCATTTTGGTCTGTAATTATGCAACCGATATGCAGTCCGCATATCCATTATGCGGTCGCATATGCGACCGCAAAACATGTTCCAGAGATCCATTTTTAGGTTTTTAAAACTCGACTCTACTTCATTAAATACACGCTTTCGGTCATGTTTTAGCAAAAATTTGATGTTTTAGAGAGAAGGGAGAGTGTTTTAGAGAGTGGAAAACCCTAGGCTAATTATTCATCAAGTCTTGCTCAAATCTTGGAAGATTAACAAGGAAAACCCACAAGTTCTTCATCTAAGAGGTAAGGTTCCATACCCTAGTTTTCAATTTTGAATTTGGGTAGAAGATGGTTGATTAGGAGTATGATTCATGGGTATGAGATTATTATTTATAAATGCCTGTACCAATAAGAATTGTGAGAAAATTATTGAGCTGAAATAAGTAAGGATTGGGTTGTGGAGTGAAGGCAATCTTGTAGAAGAACCTTGTGGTTAAATTTGCACACCTAGTGTCTGATAAAATGCTCAAATGAGGTGAGACCATGAGTATCGTCCTAATTATGGTTCAATTTTGTTATGTCTCAAAATAGATCGGGATTGCTAAGAATTCCGGATCATTCTAGAGTTAAGGAATCTCGATTGAGGTATGTTGGCTAAACTTTCTCTCTTGGAATTGAATTCCATAATGTTTCTGTAAGTTTCAAAGTATGGGTTACGTACTAAAAGGTAATGGCTTTGAGTCGTGTTTCAATGAAAGATAGTATGCCAAATTGAGTGAGAAAATCTCAATATTCTTAAGACTCTTAATTGCTCATATGTGTACCTAAA
>AWOL01S0046714.1:102672-152200 GCA_000715115.1 Nicotiana otophora | reverse complement strand
TATATATATAATACTTTATAGAATTAATATATTGAGAAATTTTCTTCTTTAATTTCTCTTAACCTTTTTTTTCTTATATTTCTATTTGGGGTTTTCAAAAAGGATTTGGATTTGGCATTAAGTAGGTCTACTGCAAAATGGAAGATGGTGATTGGTCACCATACGATTAAAAGTGCTGGACATCATGGTATTATTACTGAGCTTGCTGAACAATTAACCCCAATACTTCAGGTAATTTATTAATTAATTAATACTACACATATATAGTTTTGAGAGTTAAATATGGGCTAATCTTCACAATTTCTTTTTTGGATTTATAGTTATTGTTAACTTTATCCAATTATTCCATTTAGGAACATAATGTTGATTTTTACATTAATGGCCATGATCACTGCTTAGAACGCATTGGAAGCATTGACAGGTAGCCGGACTTCAAGTATACATTACATATATTGTTTTATTTAATCAAATTAATTAACATATATTTTCATCTCACTTTTATACCAGAAAAATATCAATAATTATTTTTATATCACTTTGATTATAGTGTGCGAGCTAATTATCGGTTTAATTATTTATTTAGCAACTTGGAATTTTTAACAAGCGGAGGCGGATCCAAAGCATGGAGGGGAGATGTTAAATGGTGGAATCCTGAGGAATTGAAATTTTATTATGATGGACAAGGATTTGTTTCAGTTGCATTGAACCAATTAGAAGCTGAGTTTGTGTATTACGATGTTTTTGGAAATGTCTTACACAAATTCAAAGTGTCAAAGGACTCTTATTTAGCTAGTCAATAGCTAAGGGTAAATGCTAGTACATAATAGCAAGATGAATATCGAAATTAAAGTGTATTTTAGTATGTTATTGATTGTCTTCTATGTAATCTGTTAGAGATGGGAATGAATATTGCGTACAATATGTTTCTTGTTTTGTCTATATGCATGTTTTATCTATGGAGTAATTTCATTGATATTAAGTTAGATTTTCTTATTCTTTTAGATCATTATTACTACCTGATGTTGCTTTCGCTGCGGTTATATAATTATCTTGTTGTTATTTTCATTAACTTCTTGAATACTGTATTTCTTTCTCTAAACTGCTGTGACTATGCTTGTCCTGAGTCGAGCGTTTATTGAAAACAACATATCAACCTGTACAATGTAGGAGTAAGATATGCGTACACACTAACCTCTCCAGGCCCCACTTATGAGATTTTATTGGGTATATTATTGTTGCTGTAAATTATATGTTGATATGGTGGTTGGGGAGGAGTTGATGGTGATGAAAGAAGTGGAAGAGAGGGGTTAAAATGGGTTTGGGGCGCGGTGAGGTGGTATGCCAGATGAAGTACACCTCACCAAAATGTCGCATAAAATTGAACGTTCACCTTGGATATAACCCTAACACAGGAAGCATATATTTAAGCCGCTCAGGTAATTACGAGGGGAAAAGTACAAAAGGTAAATTAATCTTTTCCGCAAAGTAGAAGGCAAATTTGAGTATTTTCCCATGAATATTGTAATAGAAGGTAGTAGGTGCAGTACATCCGCCCATGAAATTGGATAGCTAGAGGGAAATTAATTATAGACAAGAAGCTGCACTAGTTTTCTATTACATCAATGGTAAGGAAATTTTACTACTAAGCAGAAGCAAATTAAATTAATCCATCATTTTTTGTTTTGGAGCTATTTACATAATGGAAAATAGGGGTTTTGAGGCACTCCATTTATGCAAAAGGTTGCCAAAAATGTCAAAAAATTGGAGTCCAACTTCTGTTTGAGAAATTTGCATTGCCATAAAACCTTGTCCATCATAATAAAACTTTAATTCCATTGGGTTCCACCAATTGATATCACCCCTCCATGCCTTTGACCCCCCACCACTTGTCAAAAATTGAAGTGGACTGCAAAAAAAAAAAAAATGTTATAAAAAATTTGACCCCCTTTTTAATTTTTTTGGAATTAAATTAAAGTCCACTTTTTAGTTTTAGTTATGTTTAATATTTACCTGTCTGAACTGCTTATATGCTCTAAGCAGTGATCATGTCCATTTATGTAGAAGTCAACATCGTTTGCCTGAAAAATGAAGGGAAAAAGAAAAAGAAAAAGAGAAGAAAGAACTACTTAGGAAACGATATTATTGTTTCAATTTATTAAAAAGTCAACATTGTTTACCTGCAAATATCACTTGTATTTTATTTTCAAAAATAAAGATCTTCGGAAATTTGATATAAAAACTACAAGAATTTGTACTTATAAAAAAATTTCAAAATTCTTTAGAGAAATATATATTTTTAACCGTTTTCAAAAATAATAGCCAATAAAATGTATATATTTTATATATATATGTATTATATACCAAAAATATACCTATATTATACATTGTTTGGCTAGCAAATACAATTAATCTCGATCAATTTTGTATCTTGCCCGATTCTTTACCTGCAAGACAGGGAGTAACTGGATTTCAAGCTCCTTGGTGTTACCATGGTGGCCAGCACTTTGAATTGTGTGGTGACCAACTACAATCTTCCATTTTGCACTTGATTCCTTTAATGCAGAGTCCAAGTCCTAATTTGGTCAAAATTTAAAACGCAGTTAATATTTAGTGGGCGTTTGGACATAAGAATTGTAAAATTTAGAAAAAAATAAAAAACATTTAAGTAAAAATGATATTTGAAAATTAGAGTTGTGTTTGGACATGAATATAATTTTGGATTGTTTTTGAATTTTTGTGAGTGATCCGAAGCGAAAATTTTGAAAAACAGTTTTTTGGAGTTTTTAAAATTTTCGAAAAATTTCTAAATTCATTTTCAAGTGAAAATTGAAGATTTCAGCCACTGATTTCGAAAAAAACAAAATCGAAAAAAAGAATATTTATTTGGCCAAACGAGCCCTTAGGTTTGTGTTTTCTAAAACGTTAAACTCTTGAAACAAATTCAGTTTACCAAAACGGCTAATGCATAAATTAACTTTACCTTCAAAATATTGTCAAGATAATCTTGTCGAGGCAAAATGTCTCTCCAATCATAAGTATGATCTTTAGGATATGTGAAATACATATCTTGGAAAGGAGTTGTATCTACAAAGAAAAATTCTGCCACATCTGCTCAAGCCAAGGGAAGAAGGTGAAATGTTTAGATATTAGTGAAATTTAAAATTTTCACCTAATAGTTAAAATTTCCTAATCAAGCTTAATTTAATTAAGTTTGTTACCTGTATTAACAATATAAGACCTTAAACATATCCACCTGCTATCCTTTTGCTTAAGGATGGGACTCAATTGTGCTAAAGCATCACCTCTATAGTCATGGTTCCCCAAAACTGCAATAAAAACATTAACAAATAAAATTTTCAATATGGACCAAATTAGTTTTAAAAAAATATTTTTTCCTGGAATTATAAGCATATGTCTTCACATGTATCATTATCACTAGTTACTAAAAATAGATTTCGACCGTCATATGATAAATTAATATGATTTTATATAAATATTGAATGAGAATAAGTTTTAATTCATGAATTTCCTACGATTTCTTGTTGAAATTATACAGTGGTCAAAGTAGTACTTAGATGCTGCCCAAAATAAATTTTTGAAAGATGATAGCCACAAATGCATGCATAAAATCAAACGTGGGAAGTACATATATCCACATGCTATTGTTATTTTCTTTTTTTGATAATGATAATGATAATATATATATATATATATATATATATATATATATATATATATATATATATATATATATATATATATATTCAAATATATTAGAGTAACAAAAAGTAGAGACATATACAAAATTTAAACTTGATAAATTCAATATTTAAGATTCTTAACATTGCAATAAATAATTAAATATTATATTTGAATCTATTATATGTTAAGAATCTTAAATATTGAATTTATTAAATTTAAATCTTGTATCTGTCTCTACTTTTTGTTACTCTAATATATTTGAATATATATATATATATATATATTGGTTAAAAAGGGAAAGGAAAGAAACTCACCATTGTACCACTTTGTTTGTAAACTTGGAGCAGTGTAAACATTGCTAAATGACTCCTCAAAAGCTGAATCATCCACACCAGTCAATCCATTATCATAGAAATTGTCGCCAGTTGATACAACAAAATCTATGTTTAATCTCTCTCCAATTATTCCCATCTACATATATTCAAGATAAAAGGACAATATTTTAGGAAATATAAAATAGAGAAATTATATTTAACCATTTATCTACTCCTATTCATCTTTGAAAATATTGGCAGGCGTACATTTTACTTCTTTTGCAAATATCTACATTATCATGTCATATTGGGGGCTTTCAAGTTTTTTTTTTATTTTTTAAATCACACTTTAAGAGTGGAAGGTTAATATTAGAAGTGATTAGTGACACATTATACCTTTTAAAATAAAAGAAAAAGGTAAGGCAGTATGAATGAAAGATATGAAGCGACGTAGTCAAATTTAAGTGAACCGACAAAAGAAACATAAAGTTTGAAATACACAATATTGATTAGCTAGGTGTCAATAAATGAATAGATTAAATAAAACAGAAAAAAGAAAATGGGTCCTCAATGAGTAAAGATATTACTCATATTGCTTATTATTCTGTCAATTTCAAGTTTCATATCTCTAACTTAATAAAACCATAGAGGTTAGGAGGCATTAATCAAATGTCTTTATTCAAGAAATAATACAAAAGAGAAACAAAATGAATTGGAAGGTCGCAAACCAACAAAAAAGAGCTGAATTGATTAGGGTCGAAGTATGATTATGACTCCTCTTTCATTAGTGAGATATGTTAGATAATCGATATTTTTGAGGAGCCGCATGCTTAATTAATTGAGGAATAGGATTAGAGCTGGAAGCTTAAATTAATATATAATAATAATAATTAAATTTATCGTCAATAAGTTATTGAATTCCTGTAAACCCGTAAATTATGATCTAAATCCATCACAGGTTATAGGACAATATTTGGAATCTGCAAGGTATCATTCTTAAGTTCCCCTGCCAGCCAAAGGCAATGAGAAGTGGGAAATAGACATTTAATTTTTGTCTTCCACCACTTGTATTCTTTCAAATGGCTGGCATTGGTTTCACTTATAATAATGACACAGTTTTTTTATTAGGTCATTTCTAGAAGAATAACATATTTTTGTATTTGAAAATAATTTATTTAAATTTTTATTACTTTTAATAAAAAAAATATATATTATTTGGCAATTTTAAGATCAAATTGTGTCATATAAATTGGAAAAGATGGGTAAAATATTCTTTTCTGTTACTCAGTTTGACCTTAATCTACTTTCCTACTTCCATATAATTTATTCCAAGAAAATTATGGAAGATAATTAAAGTCAAATTAACTAACCCTTTGTTGTAAAGATTAAGTGTAATCTTAATTACCTGATGAGCAACTTCAGTTTGGTTATAGGTTCCTTTCCGTCCCCAATCTCCGACGACCAAAATGCTAAGCGAGCCGTCGGTTTTCGCCGGATGTTCCAACCGGTGAAGCTCAGCCGTGGCCTTAAGTAACAAGAAGAAGAAAGTAAAATGGTTGAGTTGAAGAAACATAAGCATTTTCATGGAAGCCATTTGGAATTGGAGGTATAATTGTGTTAAAAGTTGTGAGGAAAAATGGAGAGATTTAGTGAGAGAGAAGATAGGAAGTTTCCTTCCTGAAATGAGTTTGATAAATGTTCAGCTAAAGTTTAGACCAAAGGACAATAGGCTTTGGATTTCATGATAAGGAACTCAGTAAGGGAATTAGGAATATAATAAGAGTTGTAGTTATGTATATCATAGATAATTCCTTACGTTATTAGGACACTCAAAGAATATTTACATATAAAACTCCTTAAAATATATGATTTGTGACACAAGTTACTTAATAAAACACGTAATAGTGATGGATGCTTAAGTAGAAGATGTATATAACCTAAACTCTAATAATGATACTATATGGGTTAACTCTTGTACATCGAACCCCACTATCCTTTTAGAGACAGAGGCAGTACTGACTACTAAGTAGTTAATAATAATAAGTTTGGTTGGTTCGGGTTTTGCAATTAACAAATTAAATAAATTGTGTCGGATTATTAAATTTAAAGACCAAACGAAACAAATAAAACTCGGATTTTTCAATCATGGTTTTTCTCGGGTTTTTTGTTTATTCGGTTTTTTTCGGTAAAAATCTTCATAGCACAAAACATATAAGTTGTGTCCAAATATTTCTTTAATCCTAGTGTGAAACAACTATGAACTATATAAGGTGCTTTCTAAGAAAATAATATAAAATATGAGATGTGTCATGACATTATCCTAAAATATTCAACAATAAAGACAATAAAATCACGTAATATAAATATTGCTAATTAAAAAGTTATAATAAAAATAAACATAATCTAAAAGTACTAAGTCATGCTAAAATAAGTAGACTAATAAGGGAGTATTAATTACATGACTGAACGCTAAAGAAAAAATAAAAATAGGTTATGCATTTTTATCTAAATTATTGCAAAACAAAAAATAGATATTCAATACATTGTCATTCATAATATTAAATTTTGAATGTCTCTTGTTAGCATTAGTATTGATTTAATTTTGGTTTGGACTTTTGTTAGCATTATTTGAGTTACTAATATTAATGGCTTAAAACTTACTGAAGCATTCAAAAGTTCTAAGTCCAACCTTAAAATGATACCTTAAAAGATAAATTACATCACAATAAGTATATTTATGTATTAAATATATCTAAAATTTCTATATATGTAATGTCGGGTTGGTTTTGTTTCGGTTTGACTTTTTTTAGTTAAAATCAAACCAAACCAATTATGAGCAGATTTTTTTTCCAACACCAAATCAAACCGAACCATAATCGGATTTTTTTTCTTGGTTTGATTCGGATTATCTGTTTGATGCGATTTATCAGTTTCCTTTATACACCCCTAATACTTTGTTATATCCTTCATATAATATTTGACATATTTCGAAGTCAAACAAATTATATTTTGAATGTGTTTGCAACAATAAAATTTATTGCGATATTATTCGCTTTGGCCTAAGTTTACACAACTTTGAATGTGTTAGTTGGGTCATTAGAGTTGTTTCTTTACATTTCTCATGTGTTTTGTCTATGTGGGTTTTGCATATTGTATTTTATACTCTCCCTTTAGGGATTAACCATCTTTGCTATGATTTTTTTAAATATGGTCGAAGTTGAACATAGAGTGACTCTAAAAATGAGCATGACAATTTATCCCAAAATTATTTGCTTATCCATCGTACTAAACGACCCTTTAGAAATTTATTGTCTATTCTCGAAAACTTATGATTCCCCATAATTATTATTCACTATATTATTTTAGAACCTAAATCTGGATATCACATGGAATAAGTTTCCTCATTTAGCATTTTAGAGAAAATTATCTTATCTCATAAACTCAAGATTCCCCGTAACTATTTCTTCACTAAATTATTTTAGAACCTAAAACTAGATATCACATGGAATACACGTTCTTCTGTGTTAAAAATGAAAAATGTCTAAGTGCGAAGAAGAATAGCTCGAGTTTGATTGACAAATATAAGACTCAATACACGATTGGATCTTGTATTTTGTTACTCCACTGATACATTTACACAGTTATTATTAAGACATAATGATATAGTAGTAAATAAAGAACATGTAGCATTATTAAAGGAAATAATGTGGAACCACATCCAACTTTTTAATTCTATAGTTGTAAATAAAATAAAACAAATTTGTGTTAATTACAAAGACAATAAGTCAGTCTTAAATATATAGTCTCTTTGACTTCATATTAAGTAAATTATAGTACAATTGGATAATCTATGTAACTGTTTGCTGAAATTTTCTCTTTATGTCTATGATATGATATAATATATAATGAGATGGCAAGATAAGTGTGGTCCCAAAGACAAGAACTATATAAGTGAGATAAAACCATGTGACCACAGCCCTATTCAATTTTTTTTGCTAGTGAATAGTGATTTTGATCTGTCACTCACATAAAGTTCATTGTTATAGATTCTAATCTTATTAAATTAATTTTTAGTTGTAAAACTTTTATCTTGTTTAGCAGTAGGTTAACAAACAAGTGATTCATCTTCTCATTTCTTGATCAAGAAAACAAGCATATGTGAACGACTCATAGCTTGTTAGTTGGAAGAGCGTCAAATACTCAATCCAAGCTTCAATTGAAGTTCGAGGCATTTACCTTCCAATAATGCTTTCAAGTTTCAAACTCAATCAAATACAAGAGATCATTTCTTTCTCATTGACCCATTCTCGTCGGTCGCCTCCCATCATAGACGTCACATTTACAATTTAATCTTTATAATAAATTATAGAGTGATTACTCACTCGGAAAGAAACTTAAGCACAATTTTTCTAGCAATTATAAGAGTATTGTTTATAGAAGAAGATAATAAATGAAATTAAAGCAAATCAAGTCAATCAAAATAGACTAGGAGTTGTTAAGTTGTTCTTATTTCATTCGACGTTTTGAAGTAATAACGTGGAGGAAACAGGTAGAAGAAGGATGAACCCACTAAATTTATTTTTCAATCAATGATTCATAAAAAGCTGAAGAATGTGGTGGAAATAAACTCTATCTACACAAACCATGTTCAGTTGTAACATCATTTCCCATTATTTGAAGTACTTCTGAACCAGACTAGTCTCATCTTTTTTTTTGCTTTATTAAATTAGTTAACAGTTTCTTTCGGTTGTCTTTTGTCATTTTCTTATTATTTCACTCTCTTTTAGTGGAAGCATCAGTTTCATCATTGAATCATACCCATATCTCCTTTGTCCCAAATACTTTAAGAATATTAAAATAAAAATGTTCATTTCTAGTATTATCTGTCTTTGACAGATATATAGTTCCATTATCCAACTGTGAATTATTGGATCGAGTTGAGTTGTTTTGAACCAGAAAAGCCTTGTTTCGTTAAGAGGATTCTCGGTGCAACGGTAAAATTATTTTTGTTCGAGTCGTGGAAGCAACCATTAATGGTTACATTAGGGTAGGGTAGATTGTGTATATTATACTCATGGCTCCTAGGACTTGGGATGCGGCCCTTTCACAGACCCTGCATGAATGCGAAATGCTTCGTGCACCAGGTTACCCCAATTTAAAAAAAGCCTTGGTTTTTGTACTATTTTTAGACATGTTTGGATTTTTTAACTGAAACTTTTATTTATATGAAACTTAGAAAAGAAAATGTTAGAAATACTCGGTAGCGCTTAGCAAACCCAAGATTTAAACCTCAGTAAATTAGTGAGTATTTGTACTAGTAAAACACCTTATACTAATTTTACTTTCATGTAATATAGTGAACTTACGTACGCTTTTATAGGTTTCTTGCAAGTTTATGGAGAAAATAGCTTCAAATCACTCTCTTTTACATGCTACAAGTTGTAAAACTATCTTTAAACAGTTAAGAGTAATTAATTATTCTCTCAGCCCTATTTTAAGTGAAGAAATTTGGAGTACGAGGATTAAAGTACCTAATTTTTAGTGTAAATTCGAATATAGATGCTTCAAATTATTTTGAAATAAAATTAATATATATTCATAATTATGTGAGCTAGTATAAATTCATAATTCAAAATATTGTCTCTTTAATTAAGAGTAGTGTAATTGTGTGAAGAGGAATTAATTATTAAAAAACAAAGCTAGAGAGAAATTTTTTTGTACAAGTGCTCGTTAACTCTTCAAAAGTCAAAGACACCTTTATTTTTTGGCTAGAAGGCGCTAAATTTATTATTATGCAGTAAACTAAAGAGAGTTATTACAGATCCGGACTGATCTTAACGAAACAGTCCCTAGTAAGTCTTTGCGAAAAGTAAAGAAAGCAAATAAAGGTGGTTCACTCCAGAAGTGTTCGTCACATTCAGCGTTAGTATGTGAGTTACAGCTGCTCCCAAACTGTGCTAGTATGTGCACCACTTGGTTTCCTTCACGGTAGACATACCTAACATCCGGCTGGCCCAGTGTGTCCAGCAGGAACCTGCAATCATGGAGAAAATTAGCATTAGCTTTACTATGAGATTTGTCTTGTAATAGGTTCAGTAATACCTGACAATCTGTTTCTACTATAATCGGAATTCGATTTTTTTGTGAAAGAAAATTCCAATCCTTTTAGTAGGGCGAGAATTTCTACTTGGATGGGTGACGAGACCATTATGTGGCAGGAGAACCTATCAATCCATTTTCCTTCGGAATCTCTTATGATTCCACCTACTCCTCTAATGTTGGAGTTTTTTTTGATGTGCACCATCTATATTGAGTTTATAGATTTTTTGTGGTGGGGTGTCCATTTTATTGAGATTTTTGTGGTTATGAAATGTTTGAAGTTATGGTTTGTTAGGTAGAGGTATTCCATTGCGTGGGTAACAGTTTTTTTGCTATCAATGTGTGTTGAGTAGTTATCAAAAATGTTATGATTACGGTTGAGCCAAATATGCCAAAAAATAATTAGTGTGATAATAGCCAACATGATTGATGAGTTATTTGGTAGTATGATGCTCGTAGTGGAGGTACAATTATCCTTTATCCAATCCAGTTGGTTTGAGTTTGGGGTGAGTTTGGGGTGTGGTGGTGATGTTTAGCTCTCCCCATATTGTATTGTTCATAGGGCAGTGAAAGAATATGTGGTTTATGTTTTCCTCTTTCCCACAATGTTTGCAAGAGTTGCATTCAATTATTTTCCTTTGGCTTAGGACAACTGCAGTAGGGGATTGGATAAAGACTGGTTCCAGTAGGGGACGTTTATGCCATTACTATATGATAGTAGGAAGAAAATGCATAAGAGTTGTTAAAAGGTCCTATGCACATCCGATAGATCAAATATGAATTAAAAAATAAAAAATAAGTACTTTCATTATTATTAAATGTTAATAGGCAGTCGTTGATGTATTAGTAGCCAGAGGAAAGTTTTGAGTTTGATGTGGCAGTGTGTTTTCCATATCAAGAAGTGGTTAAAAGGTTCATGAGGTTGAGTTGCCTCTCTGAGCCTAAAGAAGAGATTTTGTTGTGAAGTTCCCATCTTCCGTCTCTTTCCAGAAGAAGGAGTCATTTAATATTTCTGAGAACGGAATGTACGTTTGTGTTACGATGTCAGAAAGCGTATTTGGTAGGTCGTATGGTGGGGCTTCTAGGTTCCAATTTTTATTAGTAATGGTGCACTTAACTTTTTTATTTATATCTTCCTTGCCTAGCGGCCCCTCAATTAGTTTCCTTATGGTGTGACTGCCAATAACCCATCTATCATCCCAAATACCTATTTGGCTCCCGTTTCCAATATTCAAGGCGATGCCTTTTGTAGCAACCCTAAAAACTTTTGAAGTGCCTAAGCGCTATTAAGAAAGTTGATGTGTGCTAATTATATTATTTTGTGTGCAGACGAGGACTATTAATTTGATGAATATTAATTAGATATAATAACAAGTGTACGAGGTGTATTTGAAGTGATATAGGGCCTAAGGAGAGCCCTTGGGACAAGTCAAGTTAGAAATTTCATGATAGACTAAAGTTCCAAATGAGTACGCGCAAGACCTAAATTTGGAGGAGCATATCTAGACATATATAAGAAGTTATACAGTGTATAACCTATCAAATGAAATATTTTCGAGTCTAGTTTCTAACGCTTCAAACCGCTCGTTATTTGGACATTTCTACAAGAAGTTATGATCAAATTACCAAAGGCTGGCAGTGAAGTACTGCCATAGCGTCCGAGTTTGCATCCGAGCTTGAGGAGAAGTGAACTGGGGACGCGCAGCGTCCGGGGTAGCATCCGAAACCCATAAATTTGGGCCTGTAAGTATAAAGTCGGGGAGAGGGACTATTTTGAGCTTTTGGGGTTAGGGTTCTTGAGGTCAAGAGGCGATTTTAAGCACAAATCAAGTCCAACCAACTAAGGTAAGTTGTTAATGATATTTTTGGTTGATTCTTACTCAATATACATGATTTCTAATATAATTCTTGCATCCAAATACTAGATTTCATCATCAAATTCTTAAGAACACAAAAATTACTAAAGTTGTGATTTTTTAAGATTGATCTACTAGAGGTAATTCTAATGCTTCAAACTCGTTTATTATGAGTAGTTAGAAGTATTTGAAGCATGTGTTACAATTTTTAATGGTTGAAAGATTGGATTATAAAACCCTAGTTTACGGCATGAATAATACTTTTGAGAAAATGAGAGAGAAGATGAATAGTAATCTTGGTGATGAAACTAATGAATACAATAAACCTATGAAATTATTTGTTAGCAAAAGTGGGAAGTGATCAGCTATGTAATCACCCGAATTGTATATTTTGCAAGTGTTGATTATGGACGACGACGAATAGTAACTTGGTGGCATTGGACAATTGATGTAGTATCATTAATGACTTCGAATGGATATTAAATATAGGAATGAAGTTGAATGGGCTAGCATGTAAATCTATTCGGCGATTTGAGTTATTGGAGGCTTGTGGTCAACTTATGAGCCATAAATGAATATTGGTCAATATTTTAGGTCATATTTTGATGTAATTAAGATATCTGATTGTAGATATCGACTTGTTGGTGATGTTTGAGAATTTTAATCAACATTGAAATGATGGAAGAGGATTGAAAGCTTGTGAATGTTAATAAAGCGAAATCGAGGTAAGTTGATTAAAACTTACTCTTCTTGAGGGATCTTCTCTAAAAGCATGTTTCGAGTTAATGCATAAGTTGTTTGCAAAATGTGCTTTCGTGCTTGTGGGGACAAACAAGTACGGATGTCTCCATGTACTAAAATATTATGTTGCATATGTAGTTTCATGTCGTTTTATAAAATTTTATTTTAAATCTCGTTGGCAAAATAAAACTTAAGATAAATGTTATAAGTTTTTATCAAAACTTACGTATTGATAAGAGTATACATATTTGAGTGCTAAATATAAGTTTTCATGGAAAGTAATTCTGTTGAAAATTGATAAATAGAATAACACTTATGGTATCTTATAAAGATTGATGTTAAATTGCTAAAGGCTTTAACATGTAAAAGATTGTTTTATTTAAATTTTATTCAAATGGTTTAGATTTTCTATTAATGTTATAATTTGATAAAAAATAGATCCTTTGAGGCTACTATGTTATCAATCTATCATTGAAGTATCAAAGATATTGGGAGTTACTTGTGTTCACCGAGATTGACTTCGGATGTATTGTGTTCGTCGTCATGAAACTACATGTGTCGGTGTAGACGTAGGTGGCCACTTTGTGGTATACACTACGACAGAGTGCTCTCCCTCGAGAGGATACTATTTTGTGCTATTATTAGCATGACTGAGTCGATTCTTACGGTACTACGATGAGACGACCTAAGCAAGTAGGGTATATGATACTTGCCGCTAGGTAGATAACCTAGTTGACCTTCTTGTTTCGATGATGGTATAGTACTCCCAGTGAAAGGTAAGGATGATTTTCTTATGTTTAGGCCTAAGGAGCCGAAAATGATTTCAATGACTTAAGGCAAATGGAATGATTTTGTATGATTTTATTCAAAATCTTGGATTGACATAAGTTTTTTAAAAGTTTATATTGTGGGTTATATTTCACTTGTCTTTTATTTAAAATGCTAAGGATCATGAATTGATAAAATTTCTTATCGTTTTATATCAAATATTGATGCATTAGTTTTATAAAGTTTGTCCCAAGAACTTAAGTTAGAGAGAGTCTATGACACTTATTGAGTACTGTTGTGGTGTACTCAGCCCTTAGGGGCCCCCTTCTAAGGCCCCGCTTACTTTGCATATTTCAGGATGATGTGTGATACGTGGCATGCAGTTAGGGCTAGGATGACTCTCTTCCTGAGGTATATAGTGAGGCACCACTCCTATTTCGTGGTAGCTATCATGTTATTTTCTTAATTTATGCTAGTGGGATATCAGCCCAAGTGTTTGATTCTATTCTTTGCTATAAAGGCTTCATATATAGCTGTGAAAGGTTGTAGTAACGGGGTTGTACACGACATATATAAAAATATATTTATTTTACTTAGTCTTATTGTTATAATCATGAAAGGCGTCATGTGTGACTTCGAATTGGAAAATATTTTATCATTTAATTTGAAAATGTATATGATTTTCAAGGAGCTTCCACAGTTGAATTGATTTTCATGTATATGCTTTGGATGCATCACATGATTTAGTTCGCTCGGGTCGGGTAGTGTGGCGGGTGCCGGTCACGTGATTTTGGGACGTGATACCTTTGGAGAAGAAAGAATAAGTTTTTGCAGAGCTTTTCCAAATGTAGGAGTCAGTTGTTTTGTAACCCATAGGATTCTTTCTTTGAGTGCTAATGTATTTACCCTTAATTATTTTAGCCCATAGAGATTCAGAATTTGATAGATATCTCCATAGTAGGCTTGATAGTAGTGCGATATTTTTTCCTGTCGCTTTGTACAGCCCCAGGTCTCCCTCTTGCTTAGGTGATACTACCTTATTCCAGTTGATGTGATGGATTTTTCTTTGGTCTGTTATAGAATCCCATAGGAAGTTTCTCTGGATGTGATCAATATTGTTTCTAGTCTTTGCTGGAAGAAGGTTTATTTACATGAAATGTGTGGGAATGACTGACAGAGTCGACTGTATAAGAGTTAATCTCCCAGATAAAGTGAGTAGTTTTGCTTTCCATTCTTTTAGTCGAGTATTCATCTTGTCAAGTATGAATTGATAATCCGAACTTTTTGACTGTAAGTTTGTAATCGAAAATTCCAGGTACTTTCCCACATTAGTTTTATCTTAATGTTTAGTGTGTTGGCCAGCGATGTTTGGTTGGTAACTGGTACATTAGAGAAAAAAATTATTTTGGATTTGAAAAAATTTATTCTCTGCCCGGGTTGATGGAAAATGAAGTTGAATATGTTTATGATAAAAGTTGTACTAGTATTGTCTGCCTCGGCGAATAGGATAAGGTCATCCGCAAAAAGGAGGTGGGATATGGCTGGGCCATTGTGGCTTATTTTAATGAATTTTCAGTTCAAAATATCCACTTCATAATCAATCTCTAGTGATAGTAACACAAAGATCCCTTATGTTTGAGCGTATGTCTAAAATAATCTCTTATACTCTTGAGCAATTTTGATCCCTTTTTCAGTTTTGGTCCTTTAAGTTTGTCAAAAATAATTTTTTTTGTCTTCTTCTGATATTTAACAAACTCTGGTCATTAGATTTAGCAGAAACTGTAAAAATAAATAAATAGAAACTCTAGAAGGCCCATCAAAACCCCAAAACTGCAATACGAAAAGCTACACTAAACTCTCATAAATATACCAAAAATAAAAATAAAAAATACACCCCAAAAAACTACATCATACATTAAAATAGACCAAAAAAGCAAAGATTACAAATTACACATCCAACTATGAGTTCTCGTTAATTCTTGTTTTTTTCTTTCAAAATTCTTGATAAATCTAGAAACTACAAGTTATTGAATATTTTGACGACAAATAAAAATGCTTATTTTTGACAAACTTAAAGGATTAAAACTGCTCAAAGGTACATTTAAGGTACTATTTAGACCAGCCCCAAACATAAGGGACCATTTTTGTCATTTTTTTACATCTCTACAAATATGTAAATTGGGTTAGCCTGCAGTACTGCAATAATGGCTCACAGTTTGAGGCCCATAAGATTGTTTAACTCCCTATTTACACAGCAACTACTCCTATTTAAAGAGAAATAATTATTTCTTCTAAGGTTTTCCTAAATGAACTATATAATTAATCTATATTAATTTGTACACAGTTTATCAATATATCTCATTCTGCATAAGTTTTATGTAAACAAGTCAATATTTAGGTAAACTCGAAGACAACTTGGCTATCGAACTGTGAATCATGATATTTTGTTGGCAAAAACAATACCATGTTAGAAATATACTTAAAAATAGAACACTGAAGACATCCTATGTAATGAACTTATAGAATTGAAATGAAAACTAGAAGTAATCGAGAAATGTAATGCAACAATTGTATTTATTATTTCTTCAACTCAGTTACAATTGGAATTATAAATTGAATTAAAAATAATATGCAGCTCCATTGATAAATTCCTAACCTGAAAGAAAAGAATTATGGTGATGTAAAGAAGAAGAGAGAATTACCGGCCCAAAACTGAGTATGTTGGCACAAGTCACATTCTGTTATAACAGCCCAATCCGCTAACTGCCACTAATTATCTACACCATTGGATTTAATGCATCTGAGCCGTTTGATCTCTTATTATGTCTCCTCTATTGTTGCCACATGTCCTGATGATTAATCCCTAATTTCTAATATATCCCTCTCTTCAGACAGTCGTCACATACCTAACAATACCACCTCGTTTAAATTGACCTTGTCCTCAAAGGTCAGAACTGAGCTGCAAATGCCAGAAACTGGCCTTTAATATAACCTCAGTCCTCCCACGTAGCCTCATCGGCACTGAGATTAGTCCACTGCACAAGGACCTTCACTATCGCCACATTATTGAACTTCACCATCCTTCTCTTCAAAATAGCTAATAGCTGCACTAATATGCGACCATCACCATCATATATCGGAAGTTGTTGGCTAGGCACAATCGTGGGTCTGACTCGTCGCTTCAATTGGGAGATATGGAATACATGGTGGATTTGAGACTCTGGTGGCATATCTAGCTGGTAAGCGACTAAACCCACTCTCTTTAGCACTGTATAAGGCCTGTAGTACCTAGCACATAGTTTTAGATTCTTTCGCATAGCCATCAATGTCTATCTGTAAGGCTGTAGTTTAAGGTAGACCAAATCGCCCTCATTTAGAGATCTGTGAGTCCAATTTTGGTATGCGTAGAATTTTATGCGAGTCTGGGCTTGCACCAAATTCTCTTTTAGTTGTTGTAATATATGTTGTCGCTGGGCTGCATGCTCTCACATGTGAGTGTGTCGAGAGAGGGAGAGACCCTTATGGTATCTGAGGAGGAATGAACCCATAGAGTACCTGGAAGGGAGTAACTTTCAGTGAGCTATGGTGGTTGGTGTTATACCACCATTTCGCTAAGAGAAGCCACTTAACCCATTGTTTGGGTTCTGAGAATACCATAGATCTGAGGTAAGATTCGAGACACATATTGAGTCTTTCAGTCCGACCGTCTGTTTGAGGGTGATAAGCAGTATACATGGTAAGTTTAGTACCCATAGCTCTGAATAGCTGTTGCCAGAAATGGCTGGTGAAAATGGGGCCTCAGTCTGATACAATTGTCGTAGGCAGGCCATGCAACTTAAGATATCTTTCAAAAAAATATTAGCCATATCATGAGTTATGTAAGGATGTTTTAAGGACAGAAAATGACCATATTTGGTCGATCTGTCTACAATCACTAGAATAGCATGCTCCTGACTTAATAAGGGTAGACCTTCAATGAAATCCATAGTTATATCTTGCCATGGTAACTCAGGAATGAGGAGGGGTTGTAGAAGCCCTGAAGGGTGCACATTTTCTATTTTAATCCTTTGACATGTGTCACATTCAGAACCCTATTTAGTTATATCAGCTTTCATGTTGGGCCAATAGAACCTAGATTTGACCCTTTTATATGTACCCTGCTAACCAGAATGGCCTTCCAGGGGTGACAAATGTAAGGCTTCAAAGATCTTCAGCCTTAAATCAGCTCCTCTTCCTACATAAATCTTGTCTTCAAACCTGATGACCCCTTGAGTCAAGGCAAACTTAGGTTTAGCCCTAGGTGTTGTAATCAGCTCAGTTATGAGTTGCAAGCCTGCATGGTCATGCTCATAAGTCATCTATATCTCCTTCATCCATGTAGGTTCTACTATAGAAATAGAATATAGTTTAGGCTCCTCTTCTAATCTTCTAGATAGAGCATTCACCACCCTGTTTTCAGTGCCTTTTTTGTATTGAACCTCATAATCCAAACCTACCAGCTTGGTTAGACCTTTCTGTTGTAGTGCAGTTGTCTCCCTTTGCTCCAGTAGATACTTTAAACTGTGGTGATCAGTTCTAATGATGAAATAACCGCCATGTAGATAATGTCTCCATTTATCCACAACAGATAATACATCCATGTACTCCTTCTCATAGGTAGACAACCCCAAGTGTATAAGGACTAGTGCTTTGCTGAAAATGTCAATGGGCATGCCTTCTTGTATCAATACTGCACCCATTCCTTTAGCACAAGCATTAGTCTCAATTATAAAAGGTTTAGTAAAGTCTGCTAGAGCTAGCACATGAGTTGTTATCATGGCTTTTTTGAGCTGAGAAAATGCCTGCTCAGCTTCATGGTTCCATTGAAAGGCATTCTTCCCTGCTACCTAACAAACCTCCTGTAGTATCATGTCAATCCCAAAAATCCACTTAGGGTTTTAATTGATTTGGCTACAGGCCAATCGGACATAGCCTCAATCTTGGAAGGATCAGTAGCTACTCCTTCACCAGTTATGATAAGGCCCAAGTAGTTTACTTTAGGTTGCCCAAATGAATATTTGGACAGCTTAGCATAGAGATGTTATGCTATCAATGTCTCTAATACTTTCTTGAAATGGATAACATGAGTAGTAATAGAAGAACTGTAGACTAATATATCATCAAAGAACACTAGAACAAACTTCCTCAAGTAGGGCTTGAACACATGATTCATTAAGGACTGAAAAGTGGCAGGGGCATTGGTTAAGTCAAAAGGCATGACCCTAAACTGATAGTGCCCCAAGAGAGTCCTAAATGTTGTTTTATAGATGTCTACTTCCCCCATTCTAATCTGGTGATACCCTGCCCTTAAGTCAATTTTAGAGTATATGTTTGACCCACACAGTTCATCCATCAGATCATCCACTAAAGTAATTGGGAACCTGTCATTAATGGTCATGTTATTTAGCTCTCTATAGTTAATACAAAACATCCAAATCCCATCTTTCTTTTTAACTAATAGGACATGGAAAGAGAAATGGGAGTGACTGGGTTGGATCAGCCCATTATGGAGCATGTCATTGACCTGTTTTTCTATCTCATTCTTCTGAAAGAAACTATACCTGTAAGGTCTTATGCTGATTGGGTTAGCATCTGCTTTCAGGGGAATATGGTGATCATAGTTTCTCCTTGGTGGTAGGGTTGTGGGTTCAACAAACACATCTGAGAAATGTTGAATGACTGAACTGATAGCTGCAGGTATGTCCTCTTTGCTCTGCACTTCGAAGCTAAAATGGTAAACAAATTAGCCCATATTGTCTTCACCTTTTTAATGAGTTGTTTCACTCCATAAGCAGACATGTTTTCCAGTTCCCCTTGGCTATAGATTCCCTTAAACTCTACTCTCTTACTTTTGTGTGTAACTTCCACCTTGTATTCAACAAAATCTAGAAGCACAGGGTTGTGCCTTTTCATCCAACCTCCTCCAAGAATCATTTCATTTCCCCTACTCTGATCAGCCTTACAGAGTCTTCAAACTCCACTCCTTGAATTCTCCATTTGAAGATTGGGCAAGTGTGATAGCTCATCACATGATTCCCATTGGCCACAGTAACCCTTATAGGAGAGGTGTTCTTGATCATACACCCCATTATTTTAGCAGTTTCTGTGTCTAGAAAACCGTGAGTGCTACGTGAATCTAACAGAATGGGCATACTGTTCCTTTAGCTTAATGGTGTTGGGAACCTCAGTACCTGAAAAGGCATTAAAGCTGACTGCCTCATCAATGACTTCCTCTTGTGGGTCTAAGGCTGTTTCCTCAGACCCTACTTTTGTTAGCTCCTCTCCATTCTGATCAGTGGTTGCAGAGATAATATTTAACTGCTTCTGTTTGCACTGGTGGCCTGGATAGTATCTATACCCACACTTGTAGCACAATTCTTGAGCCCCCATACTCTCAAACAGTTTATTCCCCTAATTACCAAACGAGTTACTGGGAAACTTAGTAGCCTGGGATGAATATATGTACTTGGCCCTTTACCCCTTTGCAACCTTTCCTTCTACTCAAAGACTCCAACAAATTCTCCTGATGTCTAGCCTTTTCTACAACCCTGCTGAAAGAATATGGGTCGAACATTTTAACTGAGTGTCTAATCTCTTCCTTCAACCCTTCAATGAAGAATTTTAAGAAAAATTCTTCTGGGATTGTAGGGTTCCTAATCAACACCCTTGCCTTCAATTCTTCAAAATCCTCCAAGTATTCATTGACATTCTCTTTTTGTTCAATATTTTTAAATTCACCAATGAGGTTCAATTTACTATTAGATGTACCTTCAAATTTCTGTAGTAAAATCTGCACATCTAACTATGTCTTTACAAACATGATAGGAGAAGAACCATGATTCAGCCTTACCATTGAGATGGAGGACTGCCTCCTCCAGCTTTTGATGTGGGTCAGTGATATAGTTGTATTGGAAGTATCTCCCACATTTGCGAAACCAAGCACAGGGATCCACACCTTCGAAATATGGAATCTCCAGCCTCGAGTGAGAAGAGTTTCCTTGTGGCCGACTCAAAGAAGAATCTCCATTTTCTCCCATGCGATGTATACTATCAGATCCCACACTACTAAAAAAAAGGAGAAAAACTGACCGCTAAAACCGACCGATGTTGGTCGGTAATTGGCAAAAACTGACCGATCTGTGACGGTCGGTAATCGTAACGTCGGTAGAGCTAACCGACCGACTTTGGTCGGTATTTTTCGACCGATTTCGATCGGTCAATTAAATTTAAAAAAAAGCCAAAAAAAACCGATCAAAGTTGGTCAGTTTTTTCCGACCAAAGTCAGTCGGTATTTTAATTATGTAATTAAAACATGCACCATCTAGAAATCAAATCGGGGTTTGTACTGTGGCAGGATACTATTCTACCACTAGACCATGGGTGCATTTTGTTTTAAGACTGTTTTCTATTTCATTTATACTCTTTAATTATATTTTCGCACGAAAATAACTGACCGATGTCGGTCGGTTTTATTAAAAAATAAAATTATCGACTGAATTCAGTCAATTTTTTAAAATGACTGGCCGAAGTAACCGAACGATTTCGGTCGGTTTTTTAAATATTAATTTTAATTTATTTTAATAAAAAACCGACCAAAGTTGGTCGGTTTCTTGAAAAATAAATTTTGCGGGACTTAAAAATAGTTTTTCGCATTTTTGCGCCAATAAAAACCGATCAAAGTTGGTCGGTTTCGTAAAATAAAATTAAAAAATAAAATATTTTGAAAAACCGACCGACTTCGGTCGGTTTTTTGGCTGGTGTTTTGACCGACCAAAATAAGTCGATCGACCGCGGTCGATTTTTGTCGAATTTCTAGTAGTGCCCTAACTTGCAAACCTTTAGTTGGAGCACTGCCCAGTAGTCCACCTTGTTGTGGAATAAGCTTCTCCATCAACATGTCAATCTTCTTCCCCAAGTCATCAATCTTTGAATCATTGGACGATATGTAATTTTGCAACTGAGCCTTCGGTATTTTTACTATTTCGTCAGTGGATTTAGATCTTGTCTCTGATCCTGTCATTGTGAATTTGGCCAAGAAGCAGCTCTGATACCAATTGTAATGAACTTTTAGAATTGGAATGAAAATTAGAATTAATCGAGAAATGTAATGGAATAGCTGTATTTATTATTTCTTCAACTCAGTTACAATTGGAATTACAAATTGAATTGGAAATAATCTGCAACTCCATTGATGAATTCCTAACCTGAAAGAAAAAAATTATGGTGAGGTAAAGAAGAAGAGAGACGAACGAGAAAAGAGAGCATGAGAAGAGGAGAGAAATGAAAAGAAGATAGAATAGAATTATCGATCAAAAACTGAGTTTGTTGGTCCAAGTCCCATTCTGTTATAACAACCCATAACAGCCAAATCTACTAACTGCCACTAATTATCTACACCGTTGGATTTAATGCATCTGAACTGTTTGATCTCTTATTATTTCTCCTCTATTGTTGCCACATGTCTTGATGATTAATCCCTAATCTCTCATATATCCCTCTCTTCAGACAGTCGTCCCATACCTAACATCCTAGGGATGTCAAATGAGCGGGTTAGGCTGATTTTGGACGGGTCAGAATGAGCTGAATAAAAAATAGGCGGGTCAATGATCTGCCCAAAAATTATTTGGATTGGGTCAAGATGAGTTAAAATTTGGGCCATAGCTTAACCTGCCCAACTTACCAAGCTTTAATTAATATGTATCATTTTCTTATGAATTGTGTAATTATGAAATACGACTTTTTTTCCTTTTGTTATGGTCATATATAACATATATAATAAAAAAGAATTATTCAAATGACATTTTAGCAAAGTTACTCGTGTATTAATTTGGGCTAAAAATCAGCTCAACTTTAGATAGATTGAGATGGACTGGGTCAAGGTAGGCTAAGTTCAGCAAATTGACGATCAATGACCGATTGGGTGGGTTAAATGGGTTTGGACTCAAATTGTCATCCTTAAATACATCCTTGTCATACAGATGAACATAAAAGTACCTTTCTCTGTTTTATCTTCAGAAGGATACACTTAATATAAAGGAACAAAATTTACACCACCATATTAAAGCACCTTTACAAATAGCATCTTAAGAAAGCGCCTTTTGGAAACAGTTGCATTAACCACAAACCAGGAAACTTATACATAAATTACAATAAAGAAAACATATACAGATGTGTTCCGAATGATGTTCAAGATCAAGAACCAGCAGGATCAACATTTAAACACAAACGGGAAATGCACAGCTGCTTATTAGCCTATAAAAACAACCACGCCAATCACAAACAAGTTGGAATCAGCTATATGAATTCTCATTGTACGCTCCATTTTATTAAGCCCGACCAAGTCCAATATTATGAAAATGCTTCTAGGTCTATGGCTTACCAAAATTGCAAACAACACTTCTTGCTTAGGACATGGATTTGTAACAAAACTGAACTCCACAAAGCTAAGGCCTCATTCAAACTGTATGATACTCTCATTTTCACGTTGACATATCCGCTAGTAATTTGGCCCCAAAAGATCCAGTAGGAAGGTCCGATAATTGCCAGAAGTCTCCGAATAAACAGCATCATTCAGACATTTCTTGTATTTCTTTCGGTACTCTGCTTTTATATACTGCATATCAATCTCAGCTCGTGTTATTATTATTCTAATAAGAGTTGCATCATTTGTTCCCAAGCCCTTCATAGCCTTGTGCAATTGCTGAATGCAGTAAACATATTTTATGTTATTTAAAGTAGTGCTTTGAGCATATATTCTACATTTGAACATGTATAAGATTAAGTCAATACTGGTTTTACTAGGTTAAACACAATACAACAATACAAATCCAAAAAATGAGTTCACAAAAATCAATATCATGATAGGCACTACTACCTTTGCTTTTGTGAATTTCATGAGGACTTTAGAGAATTAGACAATACCTTTGCAAAGTATCTTGCTGGATTCTTAGCACATCGCAAGATAGTCAAGAGTGCAAATCTAAAGAGCCCTGAGGTTTCACTTTTTACAGCCTGCAATATCAGGTATATATCCAATAGTTAACTAGTTATCATAAAGGTTAATTAAGTTGATAAGAGATTTACCTTTTTCAATTTGTTCTTATACTTGCTTTGATAAGCATAACTAACAGCAGCCAAATGTGCACTGCTGCTTTCACAAAAGATGCGTATAAAAGTCTTCTCATCAGTTCCCCATCTCTTCTCTCCAGCTTTATAAAGAGCTTTAGCATCACGTTCCGCCATAACACTGTCAACTTCTGGTCCTTCGTAGCGTATTGTACGTACATATGATAGAAGCAACTATAAATATAAAGAAAAGATACCAATATATCAATTTCTTCTTTTGAGGAATCTCAGCATTATGGATTGATGACTTAGTTTAAATTCTAGACAACAAAAGGAGGTAGATCCACAGCTACTACGTCTCATTCCCAAATTACCTGTTACGCTCTATTTAGATTTAAGCCCACTGGTCCAATATTCAATAATCTGTCTCACAATACAAATTAGGAAATCCTAAAGTTGGAGATTCGCTAAATCATATACCTGCACCGACATATAAATCTGTAACCAAATTAAAAAGGCTCCTGGCAACACCTAATCTAATGCAAGTGTACCAACAGTTACTACCATCATAGCGTCAAAGGCACAAGGAAAATTTATCAGGGCAATCTCCAGTGTTACCTTAAGCAAACATTCACATCTTCAAAAGATATCAGAGTAGGAATTCCCAACCATAATATCAGCTAATAAGATCACACAGGCATCTTGAATATGTCAGAGCAATAAGAGGTGAAGGAAAGAACATAACTGGAGAAACCGGCTCTTTCTATATTCTTCTCTAATGCATAATGGATGGTGTACACCACTAAGAAAATACAAGATGAAGGAAAATTCACACAGGAACAACTGAAATATGGAAAACGGATACTACAAGAAAGGAAGTTCAGTAGTCCACAGAATGACCTCAGTTCCCATGTGACAGCACCAGTGACTTCAGGTGCCCCAAAACTAAAGGCCGCAGGGGTGGAGCTATATGGTCCGAAGGGCTTCAATTGAATACCTTTCTCGGAAAATTATACTGCGCAGATAGGGTAAAAAGAAAATTTTCTCTACGTATATAAACTGTTAGATCCCATTTACATAAGTAAAGCTTATAGTGCTGTGAGAAAGGTGGCTCAAAAATGTTTTAGGTTGCAGGTTTGAAACTCCGGAGTGTCATTGTTGCATTTTTATACCCCCTTATTAAAAATACTGGATTCACCATTACTGAAGGGTGTAGGATATAATTATATGAGTCAGTTAAGCATCCCCTGATCTCTAGGATAATGCCCTCTCAAAAACTTTTATTGCTCATACAGAATCATATACATGTTTTGGACTTCAGAAGCTTGTAATTGTAGAATAGCAAATTTACATTTCCTCATTAATTTTCTCTTTTATTCATCAACTCCAAAGTTGTTACCAGACAAAGTTGTCTACTTTTAGATGACCCAAAATCTTTCTCTTTCATGTATTCGTCATTGTTTAACAAGGAATAAAGAAGAACTTAGAGCGACAATTATCTTGTGCATCTTCAAATGCAAAGGAAAATCAGTATACCTTTTTGTGATCATCAGACGCCCGTGACTCGATATCTTGCTCAAGGTAGACACCGTACATGGTATAATAGATTTGTTTGAAATATTGTATCTGGGAAGGAGTCCGGGAGCATATTACTTCGGTAGCAGCTCTGAGATCACCATTCAAAGCCTGCTTGACAATAGTGGCATCCCTTCCTGGTGGATCATGCATCCATAGCAAGAATGCTCTCTGAAATCATTAATCCAAATGATACATTAAATCAAAATACAAGACAACTTGACAGAGAAATTTACTGCAAAGAATTTTCACACTATCAGTGTATTACTGTATTTAACATGTCGCAGGTATTCACCATATTTTTCAGGCCCACTATTATGGACGATTACATGTAGTTATCTTGTAAGTGACCTGTTACTGTAAAATTTCTTTTACACTATCAGTGTATAGAAGTTAAACTTGATTTCAATACCTTGGTGTCACCACTAAGCTCTTTGGATAAGCGATTATTAAGCTCTTCGGAATACATAACTCTGTATTCCTGTTGAATGAGAGCACGTTGAGTTGCATCACGATGAGCAAGGATGTTAATGACTGATCCAGTATCACACCCAAATCCTGGTATAAAAAAAAAAAAAAAAGGAAATAGTTCCTTGAGGTACAAATGAATTAGCAGTACAGATCAGTTAGTGAGAGAGAGAAAGAGAGAGAGAGAGAGAGAGAGAGAGAGAGAGAGTGTGTATACTACTACTAGTCCACATATATTCTAATCAACTAAAACTCGGTAGGTGAATAATTTGTACCTATTATCATGGTTAGTTTGTTAAAGCAGTACAACGTCGGATAAGCAATACTGTAATGGGATTCATCAAAGTCTAATAAGCAATATGCCGTATAATATATTTGTCTGAGCCGATATAGATAAGTTCATTCGAAGTCCATCCATGTGATACCAGAACCTCAGTATGATTTCCTCTCACCTGAACTCATAGAACTAGTCAGAAGCCACAGATGAAATTCTTATCACTACGTGACCAGGTCTCCAGCATGAAATAGACACTCAAAAAGAAAATTGTATAGAGCAGTGAAGTTGAGGGTAGTAGAAAAATTAACAAAGAAATGAAGCTCTACTGAAAGGTGAGTGGGTTAATTGTGTCAGTGTCAAGATTCACAGGCTAATATATAGTTTATCCTCAAGGCTCAATGCAATGGAAGACCAATGGTTCCATCAACACAAAATTTCTCACAACACCCAATAGAAGGTTCCTATTTTTTTTTTTTTTACGATGAACTCAGCAAATTTTTTTGGGTGTTTAAATTGAAAAATAAGTGGTTCCCACCAAGACAAGAATGATAATTAAAATGGCATCAAGAGCTTGATGAAGCCAAGAATCATACTAGTTCAACTTCCACTGGTGATGGCAATTCCTTCGTGAAAAACAGTAGGATTTCCTTGGACGTATTATGGTTTTCACGGAGGGGGTGGATCGAACTTAGCTGTGAAAGACAACTCTCTCGTTGGAACTCGGCTAGATAGCATGGCCTAAAGTGTACCTTTCTAGTTGGGGGTGGAATGTGCCTGAACTCCAATAGTTATTCCACCCCCAGAATCACTTCACTCTTTATTCTTGCAAATAATAATGAAAAGAAGAGGTCCTTTTTGGTGGTTCAAGACAGAAATGTGAGCGGGAATATTTAGCTATTTAGCTATATGAGTTGAGCTTAAAGAAAGACATGATCATTTTATACTGCCGACCCCAACTTGTTTAGGACTGAGGCATAGTTGTTGTGTTGTAGCCTTAGAAAGGGGAATTTGCCCAAAAATTGGATGCAGCTCAAGACATTGTTGGGAACCGGCAGCTGACTCAACTGCCCCCCGAACCGTGCAACCCTTTGTGGAGAAGGCAAAATACATTAGCTACCATACGCCCGCATCGGAATTCAGAAATACCTGGATTCGGAAGACCTGCTTCATGCTAATGCTTGTCTGTTTGGACTCTTTGACAGCCATTGATGACATTCATGATACTCTGTCTGACAAACCACTACAACTCTAAGCAGGACAAGCACAGTAATGCATGAGAAGTCTCTCACATTCAGATTGTAACAGGAATAGGGCATAACTTGAGCTGTACACAAATGGAGTACAAATGATGCATTCTGACTGCTAAATCATGTCTACCGCTTCAAAATGCCATTATGAAGCATCTTGAAATTTAACGAACAGCAATTGCAAGTCCACATTGATCAACACATTGTGCTCAGCTCTTCTTCTAAGAATATAGTAGCCGATAGTTTAGTTAATTCTTTGATCAAACATCCTAAAATAATATATATGGCCTCATTGTCCGAGTGAGATCTGTCACCAGAGATAAAGGTATGCACAGTGTCTCCTACATATAACCAACTGCAACCAGCAGTTTTCTTGACCTCTTTTCCTCTCATCATTTTCATTACCCTTCCCATCTCATTCCATTTCCCCTCCGAGGCATAGATACCAGCCAACTGCGCATATCTAGACCCATTCTCTCCTTCGATTTGCAATAGCTTATCCTCTGCAGCTTTTGCAAGTTCAGTATTTCTGTTCATTTTGCAAGCATTTAGAAATGCACCCAGAATTACAGCATCTGGTTCTACAGGCAACTTTTCCATTAATCTTACAGCCTTCTCAAGTTGATTTGCCCTTCCATACAAGTCGATCATACTTGCATAGTGGTCAGTTTCAGGTGATATTTTGTAATCTCTGGTCATGGAAAAGAAATAATTTTCTCCCATTTTTACTAATCCACAGTGCCGGCAAACTGATAGAAGGGCAAGGAAAGTGACTGCATCAGGTTGGAAACCTCGCTCTGTCATCTGACTAAAAAGCTGAATAGCTTCATTTTCATACCCATGGAGAGCATAACCAGCTATCATGCTATTGTAAAGTATAGAATCTCTATCAACAGCCAATTGAAAAACCCTCTGTGCATATGTTACATTACCACATTTTGAGTACATATCAACCAAAGAATTTGCCAACTTAGCATCCATTTCAGTCCCAGTTCTCAGTATACAGGCATGTATTTGCTTCCCATAATTAAAGGTCGCATGTACGGTGCATGCACCAAGCAGGTTTATAAAAATCAGTTCATCAGGAACAGTTTCCCCCTCTGTCATTAACTCTCTGAAAAGCTGAAAAGCATCTTCACATTGATGAGCTTTCACGTATCCAGATATTATAGCAGTCCATACAACATGATTCTTCTCAGGCGATGAGTCAAAAAGCCTTCTTGCTTCTAACATGTTACCCATTCCTGAATATCCTACGATCAATGGTGTGATGGCAAAAGGGTTCTCTTTCTGAGTAGTTGTACAAACAGAATATGCATAATTCAAGAGACCACACTTGCAATAAAGATTAATGATACTACTGCTAATAAATGGATGCAAAATCATTCCTTTCTTCAAAATCCAAGCATGAATCTCCTTCCCAAGTTTCAAATTCTTCAGGCCAGAACAAGCACTTATAACACTAGAAAAACTGTGTTCATTCCATACAAACCCCTCCTCCATCATGCTCCTGAACAACTTGATGGCCTCCTCTTCATACCCATTTTGGGCAAAACCCGATATCATTGTGTTCCAAGACACTTCATCATTCAGTTCGAGCCTACACGAAAACACATCCCGGGCCATTTCCAACTCACCTTCTCTAAAACAAGCTGCCACCATCGCATTCTTGGAAACCGTGTCAATGGCTCCAACATCAGATTCATCAAAGATCCTCCAAGCATCTCTGAAACACCCGCATTTTGAATACATAACAATCAAAGAACTCAGTGCATACCTACTTAAACTATTCCCACTCTTCAACATATACGAATGCAATTGGCTACCATATGACAAAAGATTCAACTTTGTTACCAAACCAAGCATGGTAGTCAAGGCATATTCAGATACTTTGTCCTCATATTGCATTTCAACAAATAATCGAACTGCTTGATCCTGAAATCCTTCACAATTTACATAACCAGACAGCATTGTATTATACGTGACACAATCCTTAAGGGGAGCAGCACTCAGAAACGTTCTCGCTTGAGCAAAGTTTTGATCTTTAACATAAGCGTTTATAATAGCATTCCAAGTGAAAACATTTCTTTCAGGCATTTCATCGAACACGTTTTGGACTTCTTGTATAAGAGAATGCTTTGAGTATATATAAATAAGGTGGTTTGCGTCAATGATTCTTGGGGTTAGACCGGATTTGATGATAAGGGCTTGAAACTTGGCGCAGTCTAACAGTGATTTCATTGTGACCTATTGACTGTTGTTGGAATAGGTTACTAAATTGATATAGTATGATTTTGGGTCATGTTTCAGACTCCTATTCTATTATTATTATGGAATATGAACATTGATCTCATAGATTATGAGTTCGTATTGCAATACGAAGACAAAAGGGTTGCTCGGATAGCAAGCAAACTCTACTTGTTGTAACTTCGAGTCACCCCAAGAGTAAGGGTGAGTTCTTCGTCGTCGGGTCTATTAGAAACAGTCTCTCTATCTCATAGTAGGATAAAGTATGCGTACACACTACTCTCCCCAGACCTCACTAGTGGGATTATACTGGGTTGTTGTTGTTGTATTGCAATACGAGCGCAGATGATGACCCTAGCTTGTTTGCATGGTTGTTATACGTAGTTTCATAATGTATCGTATTACTTTCTCCGTTCACTTTTATTTGTTCACTATTGACTTTGCACACCCTCTTAAGAAATAATAAATAAAGTGCATAATTTATGATACTATCTTAATTGGCATATAGTCTTAATAGATTTGAAAAATAATTTGGAATGAGTAATTAATGCTAAGGGCAAAACAAGAAAAATAATTTATTTTTCTCTTGATATGTAAAAAGTGACAAGTAAAAATAAAAATTTATTTATGGAATACTTGACAAGTAAAAGTGAACGGAGAGAATATATATTGCATTATACTGTTTTGATCAATATAATGTTTGGACAAATTATATCGTTTTGTCATCATTTCATAAGTGATACACCAGTAATATTAAGTATAAACTTGCAATATTATAAAATATAAAAAAATATAGGATACATGGTAGAATTATTATGTAAAAAGGTAGGATAAAAGATAAAAAAAAGTTTATTTAATAATAAGTAAGGGCAAGATAAGAAAAAAGTAAGGTAACAACACAACCATACCAAATCGGTCATTTACATAACGACCGATTTAACAATACAATACAATAAAACTTAAGTAACAATCAAAACAAATATTATATTTAAAGTAACAATACGATACAATACAATAGATAACAGGCAAACATAGTGAGACATCAGATGTAGTGTCAAGTTATTGCTATTAGCCCGTTTTAAGGTAGGATTCAAGTAGTATACTAATAGTAATTTGTTTTAGCTAATCAGTATAATTTTTTTTATATCATGTTATTTTAGCCTACTAATATAAATATTTTTATACGGTCAATAAACAGAACTTAAACTCTTTGAAGTATAACATTAAATAGGGGCGGAGCCACCATTATAGTTATGGGTTCGTTATCGACATATCTCAGTAACTTTAGTACAAAATGTTACGTCCTTAGTCGTTAACTAAGTACACGTGCGGCTCTTGACAACTGTTTCACGATCTTGCACAACTTGCTCACGTTCTCGCCATGCCAAGTCAGCCTTACCAACTCAAGATCGCTAAGGAAATGTTAGATGAGAAAGACAAGAGAAATTTGCCTAATGAAGCTTTTTATTGAAAAGAGCTTGATTGCTTTGCTTGATAGTTACAAATGAATAACTCTCTTTATATACTGGTCTCCTAGGGACTAGTGAGTAAATAATAATTATTACACAAGGCCCTTATTATTTACAAGTAAGTTCCTTCTCTAGAATTTTCAACATAGCTAGATTCTTCTAAGGACATTCTTAGCACTTCCATAGGGTTCTAAGGTCTTCCATGAGAAATCTCCATATTTCTCTAGAACCTTGCCACATGTGCTAGTCTATTTCATATGTAAGCTTTCCATATGGTATAAATATATTCCAAGTGGCACCTACGTGGCATGATGATGTGGCAGGCCATGACACTCTCCCCCACCCAATTTTGTGCCGCCCTCGGCACAAAGCATCGACACGTACAATCGCACCTCGCATTGGCGTTGTCAAAGATCTTTGTTCATTAGCCATGATGCCCTATGGAGAGTTTCGCCTTCCTATGTCACAAGGTATTGGTCACCTTTCTTCTTGCCCCGTTTATACTTTGGATGGCTGGCAATTATGACCTAGATCGTTCGCTCATCGGATGCCTCTCCTTGCTCTTAGCCTGAATCTCCCCATGACTCAACCAAGTCTAGCAGCTTCACAAGCATCTGGTCCATGCTTCCACTCCCTATTTGGTTACCCTATGTGGTCCCAGCCTTGCTAGCAAACTTGACCCCTATGCTTGGTGCATTGTCTAAGTTAGATAGCGTGCCATCACTTTGTAACTCGCCATCCTCTTCAAAAATGTCCGCCCAACTTTTCTTGCTACCACCATGCTCCATTTGCACGGTGCCAAGATAGGCTTAGGAATCCCATATTTTTGGCTTAGATTCTAAGCGCATCCCCTCAATGCAAGCGGTCCCTCCTGTGGTACTCTTGTGTGCCTGAGCAAAGTTCCCGAACATTGCTGCAAGCTTCCCCAACTCTGAGCATTCACTTGCCGATGTGATCCTTTACAGAAATAGCACCCTCTTTTAGGCACGTTCTCGCAACCGTTTTCCGGCCCCTTGTCATTTCTCTTGGACCCTTGTCCATTATGGGATGGCCTCTTGCCATTGCCCTTGTATACCTCAGCTATGCCTTTTCCGTTGTCCTTATCATGATCTCCCCCACCCCTCTCGGCGTTGCCTTCTTTGGACTTGGCAGGTTCTATCTTGAAGTCAATGAGCGACTCGGCCATCGCTATGGCCTCGTCCACATTGGCTACTTGATGTCTTCTTAAATCCTATTTTTCCCATTTTTCAACCCATCCATGAAGTAGAAGAGGGAATCATCCTCGGACAATGTCGGGATTTACAGCATCAAGATAATGAACTGGGGCATATACTCCCGAATTGTGGCCATCTGTCGGAGCTCCCTTAGCTTCCGCCTAGCCTCATACACCACATTCACCGGGTAGAATTGTTTCTTCAACTCCTTCTTGAACTGCTCCCACGTCTCAATCTTGCATAGCCCTTTCTCCATGTCGATACACTTCTGAGGCCACCACAACACGACAATGTCTGAGAGATACAACACATCAGTGTTGATCTTAGCCTCATCGTCCCTCATTTTGCCGTGCTTGAAGTAATTCTCCAAGTGCCAAAGGAAATTCTCCACTTCTTGTGTGTTACGAACACCTTTGAATATTGGTGGCTTGGGAGCCTCGATCTTAGTCTCCCTCGTCACAACAATATTGCTCGCTACCTCAGTCACGCCAACATCAACCTGCTCCTCGAGTGCCTCTATCTTAGCCTTCATGGCATCGATAGTGCGCAGCGCCTTCATGAGTCTGCACTCCAAAGTAGTAATGGTTTGTCTTAGCTCCATCTCGACATGCGTGGGTCCCTCCAAGTCATTTTGTATACTCTCAAACTCTCCGAGAGTGTATCCCTCAAGAACACTAAGGGTGCCTTCCACGTTCCCCCAAGCGTTGGCCAAAGATCTCCACAACACCCATCCATGCGTTTACCTTCATCACCCATTCTTTACCGATCTAGATGTCCTCCGGTAGAACCTCCACTTCATCCTTGCTCGCCTCAGTGGCAGATGGTTCTTGGGATGTAAGCCCTTCGTTTGACACAACCTTGGGCGGCACCTCCTGGCTCTTGTTGGTGGCATTCCTCTTTTTGTTACGACCCTTCTTGCCAGCAGTATCCTAGATGACGTTGGCTTGGGTGTTGGCAGCATTAATTTCTCCGTCGTTCGCTATTCCCTTAGTTGCAACCTTTGCTCTGAAACCACATTGTCACGTCCTTAGTCGTTAACTAAGTATACGTGCAACACTTGATAACTCGCCCATGATCTTGCACAACTTGCTCACATTCTTGCTATGCCAAGCCAGTCTTACTACACTCAAGATCGTTAAGGGAGTGGTAGATGAGAAAGACAAGAGAAATTTGCCAAATGAAGCTTTTTATTGTAGAGAACTTGATTGTTTTGCTTGATGAGTAACCCCCCTTTATATACTAGTCTCCTAAGGACTAGTGAGTAAAAATTAATTATTACACAATGCTCTTATTATTTACAAGTAAGTTCCTTCTCTAGAATTTTCAACATAGCTAGAATCTTCTAAGGACTTTCCTAGCAATTCCATAGGGTTCTAAAGTCTTCCATGAGAAATTTTTATATTTCTCTAGAACTTTCCCACATGTGCTAGTCTATTTCATATGTAAGCTTTCCATATGGTATAAATATATTCCAAGTGGCACCTACGTGGTATGATGATGTGGCAGGCTATGTCAAAAATCTCTATTTGTGTTATAAAATTCATCTAAAATGTATAAATAAGTTATTCAGAATACAATAAGCAAAATGAATTGTAGTCCAGAATAGAGGTAGAACTACGATTTAGAATTTATGGTCCGAAGAATTCATAGTTAATTTTAGTTACTGGATTTACAATTTAATATTTATATATATTTAATGATATTTTCTATTCCGATCTAAACAAAAGCTACTGAGTTTATCTGAATCCGTAAATTATACTCAAGTTCTATCTATGATTCTGAACTCATGAATTAAAAATTCTGAATCCAAGCAAAAGCTCTAGTCCAATTATACTCTAACTATGCGATTAAACTTCTGGCTTGGGATAAAATAAATGCCCCCGTACGTAACAGCTGTAGGGTAAATCCATATCATCATAAGTACAACAAAAATCATATAAATTCTTTCATTATATCAGTGCAACCAAAATTTAAAAAAGAAAAACGGTTCTCTACAGATTATGGTGGATATCCTAGCTACCTCAGTACAAGAAAATGCTTATTTTGTGGAGGTTATTTTACTAATTTGTGACGGTTTTTGACCCCCACAAAATGAATTGTGTAGGTTTAAAAAAACGTCACAGTTACGATTGTCACGAGCAATATTGTGGCGATTTTTTAAAACCTCCACGTCGACCACCACAAAATAAAATTTTAATTTGTGACGGTTTTGAAAGACAATTAGTGGCAATTTATAACCCCTCAAGATGATCTCAATGTTTTAAAAAAAAATTGTGGGGGCTTATAACCCCCAAAATATGATCTCAAATTTTAAAAAAAATAATTAGTGGCAGTTTATACTGTCACAATAGGTATGCTTGACGAAATTTATTTTCTATTGTAAAATTTTATCGGTAGCATTAGATAAACAGTTTTATTGAATAACCTATAACATAAATCAAATTCCATTACAAATAGCCATGGTAACAAGCATCAGAAATTAAATTCTTATAGGCTTGTAATTTGCTGAGTTTCTTTAACTAGCAACTGTTGTTTCCCTTACATTTTATGTATTCATAAAACATGCCCGATTAACACTCTCATATACATTCAAGCAGCACCTTATTTTGTGTCGTCTTTTTGCTTATAAATTGCATTAAAATCTGGATATGTGGTGTGCATAATATAAACATATACTTAATCAATCAAAACACTCAAAACTAAATAATCACAAAATAATAAGGTGAAAAAAATAATAAACTAATTACCCTTGAACGCTTTGTAAAGTTGCATGGCGTCATCACGAGGCGACATTAAAACTGGAGGTATAATCAAGGTAGCCATATGTATTTGTTAACTCTGTGCTAACAATCACCCGTACGTAAAAAAGAATCAAATCAGAATGTTTTCGCCTATTCAAAATTAAGAAGAGATGCCGCCCACTACTAAAATCTCGGTTTCTCTCTCTTTTTTTCTCTCCCTTTTAGATATTTTTGATAGTAAATCAAAAAGAGAGAGAAAGGTAGAAAAGAGAGAAATCTTGATCAGTAGAATATTGGAGACATGCAATGTAACGTAAGTGATCATTCAGAATAGAGTTTGGAAACTTTGCATGAATTAATTGTGCATGATTATGAATGGTACAACTACAAATGCGTCTGAGAAGTGGACGCTTTTGACGGTCGCTCACCCATCAAATGTTTTTTGGCCTCTCTTCAATAATAATAGATGATGTATTTTACCGCCAAAGAATGTGGTGAGTGGATGAGACTGCTCTTTCCTTAACCAGAGATCTCGGGTTCGAGCCCTGGGTATATAAAAATTCTTGGTAGGGAAAGCTTCCTCCCGAATGGAGTCTCACGCGGTGCGAATCCGGATATAGTCGGGCTCCAATGCAGGTACCGGACACCGGGTGAGAAACCAAAAAAAATGATATATTTTCCGGTGTAGTAAATGTTTCCTTTCCTTAATCAGAAATTTTAACTTCCAACTTTGAGCATGAAATTATTTTTGCATGAAATTTTTCGACACAAATTCAAATTAATCGAACCACATTGTATTGAATGGAGGAAAAAAAGATGACGTGCCTTACACCTAAAAAAGAAAATGTGCGATAGGAAATGTCGCAGTCCCATGTCTACATTAATATCTATCCTTCGGATAGTGATTCATTTCGGTTTATATATCTTTAAAATTTTGTGTGTTCGGATAAGCTTATGAAAATATCTACTAAAAAATAGGACTGACAAATTTTGTAGTTAATCAGAAGAATTTATCGCTAATCCTATTTAGGGACGGATAATAACAGATTATCAAAAAACTTTTTAAGTACGAATGATTTAGCGATGAAGTTCGTAGCTAATCTCAAATTTTTTATAGTATATATTATTGATAAATTTATAAACATATTTTCGGGTTTCTGTCATTTTATATCTAAGGTTAACCAACTGACGCCCTTGTATAGGTTTGGATCAACCTTATTATTTTATTAGAGAAAGAAAGAAAGTGCTTTGGCTTGTCGACTTAGGTTAGCAGTACTTAAATTAAGTCTTCAAAACCCCGTAATATAAGAAAGTGGTAGAGTGCATAAGCCTTTTGGCTAATTATCTAAAATAGATTTTTGGTCTTATAATTTCAGGAATAATTATTGAACTTTTTTCGATATAACAATAAAATCACAAATAATTATTTTTATCACATTAAAATAATATATAAGTATATAACTTTGCTTTTTGTACCAAAACCTCGTGACAAGTCATTTACTATAAATTATTGAAAAGATTGTGCTCAAACTCAGACAGACATCCAAAAAGTCTGATATTTAGCCAATATTATATACTCCCACAAAGTCTGATTTCTTAAAAGAAGGCACGTGGGGTGCACTGATTAATTTAGAGGAAAAAGATAGTTACAAATACTATTACTGATCCAGATCTCCTCTACCTCTCTCTCAGCTTCAAACAAGTCAGCAGACATCTAGGTAACATCCTCGTTTTCAAATCCCATCTCCCAGGTTTAATTTGTTGTTTAAAGTTTGTTATTTATGCTTGCCATTTTAGCTGATTGTTCTAAGGTTCTTGAAAATTTTCAGTTGCTGCGAGTAAAATGATGAATATGGTGCTTGTTTGTGAGATTGATCAAGAATTAACTTGATTTTATAAATTGGGTTGTTTGGAATTGTCATAAATATGTTTGATTTTCTTTTAGATGTGTTTAATTTAATTCACATACCAAGATTATTTGGATTATTATCTGTCCCCACAGGCTAACAAATTAGCAGTCTTTATCGAACCAAATTTGGGGTGAGGACTTTGACTTCAAGAGTTTATATAGCATGATCATAATTAGTATGCAAGTGCTTGATTTGGTGATTTTATTTTTAATTTTACCTTGTTAATGTAGTTCCACCCTGCTTCCATTAGTGCATGATCAAAGTCATTATCATTTGGTTTGGGTTTCCAGAATTCTTTTCCCCATCGTACACCCCTTCAAAACCCACCTAGAATAGATTTATAGAAGCCTAAAGATTCTACTGCTTTCTTCATTTGTCAATCTAGTGATTGAATAGACAAACAAAGGCTAGTTTCCAGATATGTTGTTTGCTGATGATGTGCTATCTCCTGTATTCCAACATTTATTTCCTTTTTTATAATGATGGTGTAGGGGACAGCTTTCGCGCACCTTGACTATTTTACCTCCCACCAGCACAGTTACTGGGTAGTAAGTGTGCCTCCAAGACTTGGGCATTTTTGTCTTTACTGGGATCTGAACCCTGGTCGTATTCCAACATTTATTTCTTAAAAACTCTTTGCTGCCTACCAGCATAATGTTATTTGTTCAATGACCACTTTAAGACTATATTATGGAAAGCACTCGTTACAAGGGGTAGTCAAAATCAGGGACTGGTATATGTGGCAGGAAAGATATACATAATCATTAGGATAATGAAGAGTAAAGATGGTGTTGTACTGTACCCAAGGGGTCAAATTTTATGATGCTTACGCAATAATAAATATTGGCTTGAAATAAGTAAGCCTTGGAAGCCTAAAGAAAAAATTGTAGCACCAGATTGTGTTAAAAGTGATCGAGTCTCAATGAATCTTGCACCAGTGAAATTAGTACGCTGGCTAACAGAAATAAACTTTGGAACCCTAAAATAAGATTGAGACTACCCGTAGAGGTGAGAATCCTTTTTCATTGCGAAGAATATGGTGCTGGTGAGTGGTGATTGATAGAGTCTTGTTTGTAGTTCAGTTTTCTCTATCTGGTGAGTTTTAATTGAGTAATTTTTAGCTGTTGCGATCTTTTTCTTCTTCACTGTCATCGTAAGTTAATTGTTTTTGCTGGAGTCCTATGTATCATAGAAAATAATGTAATGACAATCTCAAAAATGTTGTCTTTGCGAACTTCCTACTTCCTCAATTGGGACTGCAGATATTAGATGGAGTCTACTCATGTAATATTTGTCCTGTGAGGTCCTTTCTCCAAGTTCCACTTCTTCAATTTCTTCTTTGGTTTTCTCTGGCTAAAACTTGTGAGCTAAGTCTCTTAGACTTAAGATAAGTCACAAACAACTCTAAACCAGAGTCGCTATACTTACCCCTTAACACAGTGTTACTAATACCCGTTGATTCTATTATTGTTTTAGCAAATCTTGCATGCCATTTTCATTATCCAAAAATCCCTAATATTTCTTGAATTAATACATGGGAAATTAAATGTTCATTCCCATTTTCTTTATGAGAGAGCAGAGAGCTCTGCAGCTAAAGATGATAGATATAAACCCAATCCTCCTTTTAAGTTAAAGACCCAAGATTTAAGAAAATCCTCCTTTTAAGTTAAAGAACAAGAGTTAACTCCAAATAGGAACCTGAATCTGACAAGTTCAGTCTTGTTGCATCTGATGTGGCATAAACTAATTACTAAATGGAAACCCAACATGTTGCAGTTACATGGGGTGTGGTGAAATACTTCTCCAAGTAATCTAGTTTAGATGTTTCTTAAATTCAAGATCCTGTATAGAGCGTAACATATGGATTTCTTTTGCTATGTTCTCTTGCCCGATTAAAAGAAGTGAATTTGACTATCTTCTTGAATATCTAAGCATTACATAAAATGCGTAAAAAATTCATTGTTCTCTTATTCTAGCATTTGTTTGATTCTTACTTGTTTTCGATATTAAGCAAAATGATTAGTTGAGTGATGCAGAACAAAAGAAATCTGGTAGCTTTTCTTACGAGTAACAACAAAATCTATCCTTTATTCCCTGTAGGTGTTTTACATAGGATGGCCTTGGTTACCACTGCTGAAGTTTGTGATGCAAACCCACAGCTTATTGTGAGTGGTGAACTACGTGCACTGCAGCCAATCTTCAAAATATACGGCAGGCGCCAAGTCTTCTCAGGGCCTGTTGTCACTCTGAAAGTATTTGAAGACAATGTTTTGGTCCGTGAGTTTCTCGAGGAGAAAGGTAATGGAAGAGTTCTTGTCGTCGACGGAGGCGGCAGTCTGAGATGTGCAATTTTGGGTGGCAACCCTGTAGTACAAGCTCAAAACAACGGATGGGCTGGGATTGTAGTAAATGGTTGTGTAAGAGATGTGGACGAAATCAATGGTTGTGATATCGGAGTAAGAGCTCTGGCGCCACATCCAATGAAAGCCAATAAGAAGGGTATTGGAGAGAAGCATGTTCCGATAACCATTGCCGGGACTAGAATCTGCGACGGTGAGTGGCTTTATGCAGATACTGATGGTATTTTGATTTCAAAAATGGAGCTATCTGTTTGAGAATGTTCCCATACCATATTAAGTACACATCAGTTGTGAACTTCTATTTTTATATATAGCTTATGATGGGACTGGTGCTATATATGTATTGCAATTATGAGATCTGTTAATCTGTTATCTTCTGTAAGTCAAACTCATTATCACTGGAACACATTTAACTTAATTTTACTCTATTTCCCCTTAGACACTGTCTTTGCTAGTTGAACTGCAAATCTTGGAAAACTTGGCACTGAATAGTAGTCGATGAGTAGTTTCATAAGGAATCGTTAAAGTGATTTCTTCAAGGTAAAGATATTCTTAGCTTTGAGCTCAACATGAAGTTGAACTTTAATTGAGCAGGTGCTGCGCGCGCTTAAGCTTGTACCTTTGTCTTGTTCTGTGTTCCTGGACTTAAGATTGAAACTTGGGACATCTCATGAGGTTCTTTTGGTTATTTGGATGATGCTCTTAGCATTTCATACTTGGCCATGCATATATGTAATTTTAATCTCTTTTTAGATGCGACTCTTTTTATAGTTTCTTAGATGCTTGATCAGTTTTCTTAGAATGGAACTTGCGTGTGCTGGTTGGTAGCATTTTATTCTTAAGATAGAGAATTTCTGCATTAACTGATAATTACTATCAAGAACTGTTTAGAAAGTAGCAGAAGCTGTCAAATGCCGAATGCATTTCTTGGTTGACCTTATGATTATGATAATGGTTGATTAGGAAAGCTATTTGCCCCTCACCCTTCTATCTTGAAGCTGGGAACCCCCCCCCCCCCCGCGGCTGTCGAGGGCAGTTTTGTTTCTAGACTCTTAAGTAACTCTGCCAATCGACCTGCATGTTCTCTTTGATGAACTAAATTTACCTAGAACCTAAATGTCTCTGGGTGCGTGTCGAATCCTCCAAAAGTAGTGAACTTTTTGAAGATTCAACACGAGGACGGTAGCATTTGAAAGTCCAAGCAACATAGCCTAGTGTCATGACCGATATCGCCCAAACTCACATCACTAATTTAGGTTGCGAGGCGATCGATGCAATAATAAAAACCCAACGCGAGTCGGGGTCGATTCCACAGGGAGCTTGATGTGGGATTAGGTATATACCTAGTGTGAACGTATGACGTGCCTAAGATTACACTTTCACATTTTCAAATGTTGTTTCTACTTCTACTTCTACTTTTACGCTAATGCTTGTAGTTGTAAAGTTAAGAGACAATGTTTTTGGTTTTGGTTGTTTTTCAAGTTATACAAGATCTAGGGTTGCGACTTTCGCCTAGTTGGTTACCTAACAGATTTATAGCTTTAGGCATGTTTGGTTGATCGGGATACAATATAGCAATCACACGTAATTACTCACTCTATACCTCTCGGTAGTTTGAGTGATTTTGCCCAATTCGGCTTTCTCAAGTCCAAATGGGTATCTCACCAAACAAGTGATAAATGCTTAAGTCGGGTCTTACTATCTCTAGATTCGACCCTTTAATTGGGTCTATCAATTTCTTGAGTTCATTCCAATTTCTTGTTAGCCAAGTTTTCCTAGACTTAGTCTCACTTTCTCAAGTATAGACTGAGCCAAATAGGCATGAATTAATGTTTGCAACCATCAATTCTCAAATTCAAGCAAGAACTAGGCTAAAATTCATATACCCAATCACAAATAAGCCCTAAATCAATAACCCATTAAGTACTCATACTAGAGTTGGGTCACAACCCTAGCTAAGGGTTTAGCTACTCATGGATAATGAAGAAATCAAAGAAGAAACTAAGATAAAATGCATAATAATTGATTAAGGAAAGAAAATCTAATGTTTAAATGCTAAACTAGTACAAAGTTGCCCAATACAGTAAATAAACGACTTTAAGTGTTCATGTGCACTAAACTTAACCTAAAAATGATAAAAAGATCTATTTATACCAAGCTGAAAATATCTGACAAAATTGGCCCTGCGAAGATTGTGCGGCCGCACAATTCTGTGTGTGGTCCGCACTTTGAGACTGACTGGTGGGTATGGCTTTCTGCGGTTGCACAAAAGTGAGATGCGGCTGCACTTCCTTTAGTTGTGCAGTCCGCACAATTCTGAGTGCGGCCGCACCCTTGCGCTTGGACTGGATCAGGGCTTCACTTTGCGAATCGCATATTTGTGAGTGCGGCCGCACAATAATGATGCGGTCCACACATCTTCAAGCTCCCAAAACTAAAGGTCTCTGAATCTAGTCTTCTGCGACCGCACAATAATTGTGCGGTCCGCACTCTGTGAAGAGATTCTATCAGTGCATCTTCAGAGTTTGCGGCCGCATACAGTATTGTGCGGTCCACACTGTAGCCCGTTTTGCCTTGTTTTGGTTCTTGTCCAATTTTACTCCTTTTTGAGTTGATTTTCACTTCTTTGGCTCGTTTTCCAATATTCCTGCAAGAAAGCACATTTCATTAGTTCTCGGGAATACCTTTAAGCATTTTGTGCTAAAACGTAAGTAAAAGAGAGAAAATAAGCGGTCAAAATCCCTACTTATCAACTCCCCCAAACTTAATTTTTTGCTTGTCCTCAAGCAATTAAGGCAATTTCTCACCTCTACTAGAAAAGGGCTATTTCAGCTGGCCTAAGTTGAATCAAACACAAATCAATTGGGACCAATAATTACCCACACGCTCATGAATCATTAACAAGCCTATAAATTGAATGTTAAAGAACAAATGGCTCTAATGTGACGCTTGAGCATCAAGGGTGACTTTGTTCATCAAGGAAGCTCGCACTTTCATGCAGGTCACTGTGGATATCAAACTCCTCCTCCTATACTCTCTGGAAGCTCATCTCACTTACGAATGAAGAATTTAATTCAATGACTCGAGAAAGATTCGCTCATCACTCTCAAAAGAATGTCACAAGCCCGACTCTAAGTACCATATGCTTGCCCCTCATGTAGATCGCTGCTAATGTAAGCTCGCTCGGCTTGAAATCACGCAGGTTTTTTTTGGCATGTAATGAAGGCTTTTGGACTAAGGAGGGAAATATCGGAATGGAATTGGTTCATCTTACCTTTAGCACTTCATATTCTCTTTTTCGCTCTTACTTTGCCGACTCTTTGAGTCATTTTCTTTTCCCTTAGGGGGATTAGAGGGACTTACATCACTCTTTCTTTGTCATGCTATTCATACTTTCCTTCTTTGTTATCCATGCTTTGAACTTTTGCTTTCTTTTTCATCTTTTCAACCCTTTCACATTATTCACTTTCTTTTTGTGTTTTTCTTTAGTTCTTCCTTTCTTTTTCTTTGCCTTTCCTCTTCTTTATTTCTTTTCTCTCTTTTTTTGTGCCTTGAGACCATCTTTAAACTCCTCGTCTCTCCCCCAAACTTATGTTTTCCATTTGAATCACATGAGTGCTAAAGAAAGTTCAGGTGCCAAGAGAGAGTAACTATAAAACGAGTAAAGGCTTGTGATGTGGTTATCGAATAAAAAGGCTTTTAGGCTCAAAAGGGTTTACTAAGGATGATATCATTGGTGGGCCATGGAAGGTTTCAAAACGGGTCAAGGAAATCCTACAATCACTTCTCAAGCTAGGCAACTTAGAATTTCGCCTAGAAACACATTCGAGGCAAGTTCTAGACCACTCGCACGGGTACTTGGACTTGTAACAAAATACCTCACCTCTCAGACAACCGGATTGTCAAAGAGAATAGAGTCGAGGGCCCACAACAACCGCATTCAAGATTGAAAATCGCTAATGGTTCAACTAAACCACCCGATGATTGCCTAAGTCAACACAAGAGTCACAAGGTCACTAACTATGGCTATTTCTTTACAAAAATTTATTTTTAACCATAAGCGCGTAGTTAAGTGTGTTGGTACCAAGTGAAGCATGCTTGACCCTTCTTTATTCATTAATACTACTTGTTTATACCTAATCATCAAAAACTGACTCGATCCCTTAAGAAGGTTGTCACGTCATCCATCGTTGGGAAGAGCCACCCGGTTCATACAAGACCCACCTTTGGAAAGAACCGTAGCATTAAGAAAATTAAAGGCTTATTGTTCACTAAAACATAAAAAGAAGCTAACAAATCAAAAAGAAGCTAATAAAGTAGCTAAGAAGTTATACTATTAAGAAAACAAAATGAAAAAGCTATGAAATAAAATACTGAAAGTAAGGCAAATGAATATACAAACCGAGAGGAATAGAATATATACAAGTGGGATGAATATATACATAATGAGGGAGAAAATAAAAATAAAGATAAAAGAAAAAGAGTATTGAAGTTATTACAGGCCAAAATCTAATCAAATGTCATCACAGTCATCCAAAATGAACCACAATAGACCACCCCCGAGAATAAGAATAAGCATTGTCCTCAATGCTTAGCAAAATGAAAACAAAAGAGGATAGAGAGTAAAACTCCCTATGTGGTCTCAGGGTGACCGGCAGCATCACCACCCTCAGTCTCCTCCAACTGTATCTCATCATCACCGGGCTGAGGGATAACATGGTTGGTGAGCATCTGAAGCATCTCCTCAGCAGTGGGGGCAGTGAGATCTGACTCGTCAGACTGGCCAGCTGGTGCCTCTGCTGATAGTGCTGCTGGGTTAGCTGGTACTGATGGATCCGTCTCCATCAGTAGGTCAAAAGGCAAATCACCTGCTACTGCTATTTTCTTCACCTCCCTGTTCAAACTCTCCACTACTTTCTTTGAAGCCTGGGATTTTCTCATCTTCTTCACTTGCTTGGTCAACTCCTCAATAGCACCCCCGTGAGCCACCAGAGTATCCATAACAGTTTTCTGGTTGTCCAGAATCTTCTTCAATATTTCCTCCACTGACGGAGGGACTTGTGGTGTTGCTGGGGTATAGGACTGTGTTGCAACAGTACTGGATATGTCAGACAGCTTAGAAGTGGCTGTCTGCATCCAGTTGTTGAGGCTCGCCAAAGTCTGGGAGACTCGCAGCGCAGTGAGAGGATAAGTGGATGAGGTTGGCACTGGTACTACAACTGATGGCCTAGAAGATGAAGATGGTGGCATGGCGATTGTCCCGGTGGAAGGCCGACTGTTGTGGAAGGCATGGGAGATGTAGATGGCTCAGCAACACCCTCAGAACCCACCACCGATGGCTTGTCAGACTGACCAACGGTGGTAGTGATCTTACCCTTGAACTTTGGGTTGTCAGCACCCTGCAAGTGGTACCATGAGAAAGGCTTCTTGGCCTTTACTTTTGTGTCATATGGCCTCGGCTCCACCTTGGCATCATTGAAATACTCTGTGAGGGTGTTTGGATAAGGGTAGGAATTTTTACTTTTTCGGACCGTCAATGTGATGTTGGTTGACATGATGGTACCCACATTAATCGGGTACCCCACCATAATAGAAGCCACCAAAACTGCCCGGGGAAGTGGGAGGTTGTTCTCATTCAAACTCGGATCAATCCGGCTACACACAAAGGTTTTCCACCATTTAGCTTCAAAATTTAGGGTGGCCCGGAGGATAGGAACTCCTTCTATAATCCATGGTGGTAATGGTCCTCGGGCAGCCAAAATCTCAGCTAGCCACGGGCGAGCTGCGTCACCCAAAGCCAACTTCTCTAGGTACTAGACTGACTCCATGTCTTCGAATCCCACATAAGTGTTCAAAGAGCAGGCGTCGAAGCGGACTTTCAAATTTCTCACCTTTGTCACTTTCGTCCCCTTCTTGATGTGAGCTGCATTGGCATAGAACTCCCTGACCAAGTGCTCATTTTCATCGATGACACTATGGGTGAACCACTTCCACCCCTTGCGCTCGTGGAATTGTCTAAGGACATTTGAATTATGAATATCCAGATCCTTAAATAAGAACGGTCGCTCAAGTGTGAGAGACCTCTGGGGCCACAATTCCCGGAACCTGTTGAAGGCTGTCAAGCTCACGAACTGATCCTCCCACATTTCCTTTTTCTTCGACCTCTCAAGGCCGCCCACTTGAGTGCCACCCCCCTCCCCCACCATCATCCGGGACATTATCATCATCGATATTTATAGGTACTGGTGCCAGAGGAGTAGGTATAGAGGAGAGCTCGGAACCCTGGCTTTCCGTATCAGAACCCCAGAAGAACTAGATATAGGTTCGTCGCGCAATTGAAAACACCCAGTATGTTGGGATGGTTGGGACTGGGCCCCAGGTTGGACCTCCATTGAATGACCCTCGGAGGCTTCCCTGGATGGGGTATAGGAACTGGACTCTGAGGGCTCTGTGGCCCTTTCTCTCCCGGTGGTCGGCTTTTTAGAAATAGGCTTCGATTGCACTCGCATAGGGCGAGTTCCTTTTCCTCAGCCTCGGGAGGGTTCACCTCTCCCTTTTGATGTATCGCCTCCACCACATGATCTAACCATTGTCTGCAATACAAGGTACATAGGTCAGTTGAGTTCAAAACACTTCAAACATTTACAGAACAATTGCAGCACAACAGTCATCAAAGGAGACAGTGCGTACCACACATTTCTGAGTGCGGCCGCAGACTGTCTAGTGCGGACCGCATAATTTTGAAGTACGGTCGCACACCCTGAAGTGCGGACCACATAATTATGAGTGCGGCCGCACATCCTGAAGTGCGGACCGCACAATTTTAAGTGCGAGCGCACAAGTCCATTTCTGAGATACTGATTCTCTGAAGTTCACAAGTGTGGTCACACACATTTTTAAACACAATTTTTCTGTGGACCGCACAATTTTGAGTGCGGTCGCACAAGTCCAATCCTGAGATACTGATTCTCTGAAGTTCAAAAGTGCGGTCACACACATATTTATGCGACCGCACACATATTTCTGCGGACCGCACAATTTTTATTGTGGTCCGCACTTTTCAAGCACAATATTTTTCCTAATCAAGTGGTCTGCGGACCACACAAATTTGTATGCGGCCGCACAATTTGAGCATTTATGATAGTAAAGTTAGGGTTCATGCAATTTTTCATAATTTAGACATGGCATGCACAAATTAACATGATTAATAGTCTACCCAGTCCCTAATGAACATATATGAAACTACCCACATGAGTTTAAGCACCCATGACTAACAATTGACATTTTAGGTCTAACAACTCGCACCACAAACGAACAAAAACTAAACGAAATTGCAAAATCTAAAGATGTAATGAACATACTAGTTATGAAGGATGCAGGTAAGAATCTACACTGATGAAATGAAGGAAGATTGTGAATTAATTGATCGTGCACTATGCTTGCTTAGGGTTCAAGACTTCAGAGTGGTAAAGTTGTGAATAGTGTCTCGAGGTTCTATTGTATGTTGACCAAGTCGCCTCAAACTTAAGGCGAGTGCGACCGCACAATTTTGAGTGTGGACTGCACTCTTTACTTAGACCTTGAAGCAACTCTGCGGCCCGCATAAAAGTGAGTCCGGCCGCAGAATTTGTGCAGACCGCACAATTTTGTATGCGGCCGTAGATTGGCTATGAATTTTTGACAGGCCAACTTCAGAGAACTTGTAATTTTTGTCTTCCAGTTGTGCGACCGCACACAGAATTGTGCGGCCGTAGAGTGATTTCTGTTGCTGCCTTTAGAATTGTGCGGTCCGCACAATTAATGTATGGTCCGCACTCTTTCAACTCTTAGCCAAAAGTTTTGACACAGTCTCTGCAATGCACATCCATTCCTGCATACACTTCAAAACTAGTTAGCACAAAACAAAACCTATCTAATGAAAAAAAAAAAGACACATGGGTTGCCTCCCAAGAAGCGCTTGATTTAACGTTGCGGCACGGCGTAGGTTACCATCAATCACTTGAAATGAATTAACGCCACAACGTGGCCATCATCAACTTTGCCAAGATAATGTTTCACCCGGTGACCATTGACTCTAAACACTTCATCATTCTTGTTCTTCTAGTCTAATGCACCAAAGGGTGTCACATGCACAACCTCAAATGGACTACTCCACTTGGATTTCAACTTTTCCGGAAACATCCGCAACCGAGAATTTAACAATAACACAAGATCGCCTTCTTTGAACTTCTTGTTCTGGATGTACTTGTCATGGAGTTACTTCATCTTGTCCTTGTACAAAGACGAACTTGAATATGCATGGAACCGGAATTAATCAAGCTCATTCAATTGTTCCACCCTTAAGTTGGCGGCGACATCCCATTCAAGATTAAGCTTCTTCAATGCCCACATAGCCTTGTGCTCAAGTTCCACCGGTAAGTGACAAGTTTTCCCGAACACTAACCGATACGGAGACATACCAATCAGTATTTTGTAACATGTCCTATAAGCCCAAAGAGAATCATCAAATTTCTTTGACCAATCTGTCCGGTTGGCATTCACGGTCTTTGACAAAATACTCTTGATCTCCCGATTGGAAACTTCAACTTGCCCGCTTGCTTGAGGATGATAGGGGGTCGAAACTTTGTGAGTAACACCATACTTTGTAAGTAAGATATCAAAAATTTTGTTGCAAAAGTGAGATCCCCCATCACTAATAATGGCCCTTGGAGTACCAAACTTTGTGAAGATGTTCTTTTTCAAAAATGCCACCACACTCTAAGCTTCATTGTTGGGCAAAGCCACGACTTCAACCCGCTTTGACACATAATCCACATCTACCAATATGTAAGTGTTCCCACAAGAGCTCACGAACGGACCCATAAAATCAATGCCCCACACATAAAAAATGTCAATCTCCAAGATGGTGGTAAGGGGCATCTCATGTTTCTTAGAAATCCCACCGGCCCTTTGATATTCATCACACTACTTGAAGATCGCTAGCGTCCTTGTAAAGAGTAGGCCAATATAATCCACAACTCAACACTTTTGTTGTCATTCTAGATCCATCATGGTAACCACCATATGGCGAAGAGTGGGAAGCTTCAAGAATTTTTATTTGTTCCTCCTCCGGTACACATCGTCGAATCACACAATCGGTACAAATCCGGAAGAGATAAGGCTCATCCCATTAATAGTCAAGGCAATCCCGTTTGAGCTTCTTCCTTTGGTTTGAAGAGAACTCATTCGGTACAATGCCACTCACAAGATAATTGGCAAAGTTGGCGAACCATGGCATCCCAATCATAGAAATGGCTAGGAGTTGCTCGTCGGGAAATAAATTATTTATCTCAAGGCCATCAAGTGGCCTCCCTTCCTCCTCCAAACGAGACAAGTGGTCCGCCACTTGGTTTTCACTACCTTTGCGGTCTTGAATATCTAGATCAAACTCTTGCAAAAGAAGCACCCACCGCATTAGTCTTGCTTTAGAATCTTTCTTGCTCATCAAATATCTAAGTGTCGCATGGTCGGTGTGAACAATCACCTTTGTACCCATCAAATACGGGCGGAACTTTTCCATAGCAAAAACAATAACAAGGAGCTCTTTTTCGGTCACTGTGTAGTTGACTTGGGCATCATTCATGGTCTTACTAGCATAATAGACCGAATGAAAGATTTTGTTGATACGCTGCCCCAAAACTGCTCCGACCGCCACATCACTTGCATCACACATGAGCTCAAAAGGTAAGCTCCAGTCCGGTGTGGTGATAATAGGAGTAGTAGTCAACTTGAACTTGAGCAATTCGAATGTCTTCATACAATCCTCGTTGAAATGGAACTTGGCGTCCTTCTCCAAAAGTTTACACAAGGGGTTCACCACCTTATAAAACTCCTTGATGAATCGGCGATAGAACCCCGCATGATCCAAGAAACTCCTCACTCCCTTCACGGATGTAGGGGAGGGAGTTTGGAGATCACCTCAATTTTGGTCTTGTCGACCTCAATACCATGCTTTGAAATTTTGTGGCCGAGGACTATGTCTTCTTCGACCATGAAGTGACATTTCTCCCAATTCAAAACTAAGTTTGTCTCCTCACATCTTGCCAAGACCTTATCCAAGTTGTTCAAGAAATCATTGAAGAAATTTCCAACCACAGAGAAATCATCCATAAAGACCTCCAGAAAATCCTCCACCATGTCGGTGAAGATGGCCATCATACACCATTGAAAAGTTGTCGGTGCATTGCATAACCCAAAATGGCATCCGCGAGAATGCGAAAGTACCATAGGGACAAGTGAAAGTAGTCTTTTCTTGATCCTCGGGAGCAATGAGAATTTGATTGTAGCCGGAATATCCATCAAGAAATAATAAAAAGCTCGTCCGGCCAACCTGTCAAGCATTTGATCAAGAAATGGAAGCGGAAAATGATCTTTCCGAGTGACTTTGTTGAGCTTCC
>AWOL01S0046714.1:72075-102355 GCA_000715115.1 Nicotiana otophora | reverse complement strand
CTATAGCTTTCTTCCTCTTTTGAAGCACCGCCAAAGTAGAATCTACCTGCACGTTAGTCAAGCAAGAGGAAAGAATAACAGGTAAAGTAGAACATGAGCCAAGAAACTCATACCTGAGATATGAAGGCAATGGCTTTAACTCCAAAGTGGGAGGCTCCTCGATTGAGGGATTTGTTGGAGGAGTCTTCCGGTTCTCAAGATCTAAGGATAATTTTCGGGGTTCATAAGTATACGACCCCATTCCTTGTAATGCATTTACACATTCCACATAGTCATCCTTTTCATCATCATCATGATTAAGCAATACGGCCTCCAAAGTATCATCAACATTCATCATGACACTAGCATCATCAACAATCACCTCGGTCACTAAGTCCACAAACGAACAAACTTCGTTGCTATTCGGTTGCTTCATAGATTTGCACACATGGAAAATCACCTTTTCATCGCCCACCCGAAAGGTGAGCTCACCGGCTTCCACATCAACAAGAGCCTTCCCCGTAGTAAGAAAAGGTCTACCCAAGATAATAGGCACCTCATAGTCCACTTCGCAGTCAAGGATCGCAAAGTCCGTTGGGAGGATGAACTTATCAACACGAACCAACACATCATCAATAATACCTAATGGTCTCTTCATAGTATGATCCACCATTTGTAACCTCATAGATGTGGGTTTTGGTTGCCCAATTCCCAAAGTTTTGAACACCGAGTAGGGCATCAAGTTGATACTCGCCCCTAGATCACATAGAGCTTTGGCAAAGTCGGCGCTTCTAATAGTGCAAGGGATTGTAAAAGCGTCGGGATCTTCCAATTTCAGAGCCATTGAGTACACAATAGCGCTCACTTGATGTGTCATCTTGATAGTCTCACAATTCATTGATCTTTTCTTTGTCACCAAATCTTTTATGAATTTTGCATAACCGGGCATTTGTTCCAACGCCTCAACTAATGGCACATTAATGGATAAGCTCTTCATCATGTCAATAAACTTCTTAAATTAGTTCTCACTATTTTGCTTAGCAAGCCTTTGAGGGTATGGAGGAGGAGGCCTTGGCATTGGTGCATTGGCCTTTGGCACTACCAGTTCCGGTATGTCAATCACGTGTTCCCTAGACGGGTTCACTTCTTCTTGGGTCTCCTCCGCACTCTCATCAATATCAATTTTCACTTCTTCAATAGCTTGAACCATATTGCTTGGAATCTCATCTTCTTGAACCACTACATCATCATCCACAATTCTTCTTTGATTTGAGATGGTTGCATATCCACCTCTTCCACTCCTTGTTGTTACGGCCATGGAATGTCCCGTGTTGTTCCCACCCTTCGGGTTCACCACCGTATCACTAGGTAGTGCCCCCTTAGGACGAGTGTTTAAAGCTTGCGAGATTTGCTCCAATTGAACTTCCAAATTGCGGATTGAATTATTGTGAGAGGCTAATTGAGCATCGGAGTCGGCATTTTTCTCCATCATTTGTTTGAACATATTTTCAATCTGTCCCATCTCATTGTTGTAAGATCTAGAACCTTGAGACGGATAAGGGGGCGGGTTGTTTGGTTGTTGATACATCGGAGGCCTTTGAGAGCCAGGCCCCTGATTCCCTTGGTTACCGTTCCAACCCCCTTGGTTGTTGCATCCCCAATATCCTTGATTGTTTCCACCCCAATTGCCTTGGTTGCCTTGATTATTGTTATTGTTCCAATTATCTTGATTGTTGGTACCACCACTCCAATTGCCTTGGTGGTTTTGATTGTTCAAATTTCCTTGATTTTCTTGAGATCGCCATTGTTGATTCAGGCCTTGAGAGTTGTTCCTTTGACCTTGGTAATTATTCATATATTGCACTTCTTCCTCTTTCTCATTATATGATTCGTCTTGGTCGAACCCACTATCATCTTGCACAAATTGTTCTACACGATTTTGCACTTGTTGACCCTTTTGTCTTCGCTTGTTCACCATCATATTGACTCCTTCCATTGCATTTACTTGCTTAGGACCTTGAACCTGTTGAAGTTGAGCTTTGGCCAATTGATTCATTGTAGTGGTCAACTCGGCAATTGCTTGCCCGTGATCGTGCAATTCTTTGTGTAGGTGAATCACATTTGGATCACCCTGAGAAACATTTGCTCTACTTTTCCTTGCCAATAAGGTATCCGCCATTTCATCTAAGATTTCGCAAGCTTCGGCATATGGTGTTGTCATGAAATTTCCACCGGCAAGTTGGTTGACCACGCATTGATTGATAGTATTGATCCCCCTGTAGAAGGTTTGTTGAATCATAGCCTCGGTCATGTCATTATTCGGGCACTATTTCACCATAGTGCGGTACCTCTCCCATATCTCGCGCAACGGCTTATTGAATTCTTGTTTGAATGCTAGAATCTCGTCTCTAAGAGTAGCCATATGCCCGGAAGAAAAGAACTTGGCAATAAATTTTTCCGCCAATTCATCCCATGTATGGATAGAATGGTTTGGCAATCTTTCTAACCAGTCCAAGGCTTTCCCCCGTAGAGAAAAGGGAAATAGTCTCAACCTTAAAGCATCCTCAGAAACGTTGGTCTGCTTACTACCCCAGCAGGTGTCCACAAATCCTTTCAAGTGCTTGTACGCATTTTGATTCGGAGCCCCGGTGAAGAATCCTCGTTGCTCAAGCAGTGTAAGCAAAACATATGTGATTTGCAATTTTCCTTCCCTAATGCGGGGCGGGACTATGGCACTTGCGTACCCTTCATTCGGCAACACCCGGTGTGGAGCCGCTCTTGGTGGATTTGGGGGAGGAATGGGAATGTTGTCTTGAGGTTGTCGGCCTCGTCTATTTGTTTGAGGTTCAAGAGGAACCCCTTTAACTGGGTCATCTTCCACGTCCACATCCCCCAAAGGCATGTTTCCGAGAGGATCATTGTTGAGAGCCATTTGTTTTGTACCTATAATCGATTCACAAAAAGATTACTAACCCGGAAGGAAAAGAAGACAAGTCACCCACAAAACCAAATAAATAGCTAAATCCGTTTTTAGCTCCCCGGAAACGGCGCTAAAAATTGATATCGCCCAAACTCACACCACTAATTTAGGTTGCGAGGCGGTTGATGCAATAATAAAAATCCAACGCGAGTCGGGGTCGATTCCACAGGGAGCTTGATATGGGGTTAGGTATATACCTAGTGTGAATGTATGACGTGCCTAAGATTACACTTCCATATTTTCAAATGTTGTTTCTACTTCTACTTTTACGCTAATGCTTGTAGTTGTAAAGCTAAGAGACAATGTTTTTGATTTTGGTTGTTTTTCAAGTTATACAAGATCTAGGGTTGCAACTTTCGCCTAGTTGGTTACCTAACGAATTTATAGCTTTAGGGCATGTTTGGTTGATCGGGATACAATATAGCAATCACACATAATTACTCACTCTATACCTCTCTGTAGTTTGAGTGGTTTTGCCCAATTCGACTTTCTCAAGTTCAAATGAGTATCTCACGAAACAAGTGATAAATGCTCAAGTCGGGTCTTACTATTCCTAGATTCGACCATTTAATTGGGGCTATCAATTTTTTGAGTTCACCATAATTTCTTGTTAGCCAAGTTTTCCTAGACTTAGTCTTACTTTCTCAAGTATAGAGTCAATTAAGCATGAATCAATATTTGCAACCATCAATTCTCAAGTTCAAGCAAGAACTAGGCTAAAATTCATATACCCAATCACAAATAAGACCTAAATCAATTACCCATTAAGTACCCATACTAGGGTTGTGTCACAACCCTAGCTAAGGGTTTAGCTACTCATGGACAATGAAGAAATTAAAGAAGAAACTAAGATAAAATGCATAATAATTAATTAAGGAAAGAAAATCTAATGTTTAAATGCTAAACTAGTACAAAGTTTCCCAATACAGTAAATAAAAACGACTTTAAGTGTTCATGTGCACTAAACTTAACCTAAAAATGATAAAAAGATCTATTTATACCAAGCTGAAAATATCTGACAAAATTGCCCCTGCGAAGGTTGTGCGGCCGCACAATTCTGTGTGCGGTCCGCACTTTGAGACTGACTGGCGGGTATGACTTTCTGCGGTCGCACAAAAGTGAGATGCGGCCGCACTTTCTCTAATTGTGCGGACCACACAATTCTGAGTGCGGCCGCACCCTTGCGCTTGGACTGGATCAGGGCTTCACTCTGCGGACCGCATATTTGTGAGTGCGACCGCATTTTAACATCCTGCGGCCGCACAATAATGATGCGGTCCGCACATCTTCAAGCTCCCAAAACTAAAGGTCTCTTAATCTAGTCTTCTGCGGCCACGCAATAATTGTACGGTCCACACTTTGTGAAGAGATTCTATCAGTGCATCTTCAGAGTTTGCGGCCGCATATAGTATTGTGCGATCCGCACTGTAGCCCTTTTTTCCTTGTTTTGGTTCTTCTCAAATTTTACTCCTTTTTTAGTTGAATTTCACTTCTTTGGCTCGTTTCCCAATATTCCTGCAAGAAAGCACATTTCATTAGTTCTCAGGAATATCTTTAAGTATTTTTGAGCTAAAACGTAAGTAAAAGAGAGCAAATAAGCGGTCAAAATCCCTACTTAGCAATGACCCGCCATATCATCATGCCACATAGATGCCATTTGGAATATATTTTTGCCATATGGAAGCTTACATATGAAATAGACTAGCACATGTGGGAAGGTTCTAGAGAAATATGAAGATTTCTCATGGAAGACCTTAGAACGCTATGGAATTGCTAAGAAAGTTCTTAGAAGATTCTAACTATGTAGAATATTTTAGAGAAGAGACTTACTTGTAAATAATAAGGGCCTTGTGTAATAATTATTATTTACTCACTATCCCCTGTGAAACTAGTATATAAAGGGGGTTATTCATTTGTAACTCGTCAAGCAAAACAAACAAGTTCTCTACAATAAAAAGCTTCCTTTGGCAATTCTCTTGTGTTCAAATATTCCCTTAGCGATCTTGAGTGTAGTAAGGCTAACTTGGCATAGCAAGAACATGAGCAAGTTGTGAAAGATCGTGAGCGAGTTGTCAAGTGTCGCACGTGTACTTAGTTAACGACTAAGGATATGACAACGTGGAGGGACTTACACGGACTGAGATAGAGCTACGGCAAACCATCACTGCCTTGGAATGTAGACTCATGGAGGCCTTGAGTACTATCGATGTTATGAAGGCAAAGATAGAATTAATCGAGGAGCATGTCGATGCTGGTGTAACCGAGGCAGCCAGCAATGTTGTGCTGACGAGGGAGGCCAAGATCGAGGCTCAAAAACCGCCGGTGTTCAAAGGTGTTCATGATGCACAAGAAGTGGAGAGTTTTCTTTGGCACTTGGAGAACTACTTCAGGCACGGCAAAGTGAAAAATGGCGAGGCCAAGATCAACACTGTTGTGTTGTACCTCTCAGAGATTGTCGCATTGTGGTGGTGTTGAAAGTGTGTTGACATGGAGAAGGGGCTATGCAAGATTGAGACGTGGGAGCAGTTTAAGAAGGAGTTGAAGAAGCAATTCTACCCGGTGAATGTGATGTATGAGGCTAGGTGGAAGCTAAGGGAGCTCTGACAGATGGCCACAATTCGGGAGTATATGCGCGAATTCACTACCTTAATGCTGCAAATCCCGTCGTTGTCCGAGGAAGATTCCCTCTTCTACTTCATGGATGGGTTGCAAAATTGGCAAAGCAGGAGTTAAGAAGACATCAAGTAGCCAATGTGGACGAGGCCATAGCGGTAGCCGAGTCACTTGTTGACTTCAAGATGGAGCCTGCCAAGTCCAAAGAAGGCAACGCTGAGAGGGGTGAGGGAGATCATGACGAGGACAATGGGAAAGGCAAAGCCGAGGTATACAAGGGTAATAGCAAGGGGCCATCCCATAATGGACCGAGGTTTAAGAGAAACGGCAAGGGGCCGAAAAACGGTAGCGAGTACGTGCCTAAGGGGGGATACTACTTCTGTAAAGGATCACATCGGGTAAGTGAATGCCCAGATTTGGGGAGCCTTGCATCAATGATCGGGAACTTCGCTCAAGTACACAAGGGTGACACAGGAGGGACCACCTGTATTGGGGCATGCGCTTGGAATATAAGCCAAAAGTAGGGGATTCCAAAGCCTATCTTTGCACCATGCAAATGGAGCATGGTGGTAGCAAGAAACGTTGGACGGACATAGTTGAAGAGGATGGCGAGTTACAAAGCGATGGCACGCTATCGGACTTAGACGAGGCACCAAGCAGAGGGATCAAGTTTTCTAGCAAGGCTGGGGCCACAGAGGGCAGCCAAATAGGGAATGGAAGCAGGGACCCGATGCTTGAGAAGCTGCTAGATTTGGTTGAGTCATGGGGAGAATCAGGCCAAGAGCAAGGAGAGGCATCCGATGGGCAGAGAATCGACGCCATCATTCCTACCCGTCCAAAGTACAAACGGGGCAAGAAGAAAGGTGACAAGTACCTTGTGACATGGGAAGGCAAACCGATCTATAGAGCATCATGGCTAATGGACAAAGATCTCCTGCGACGCCAAGGTGAGGTGCGCACGTACATGTCGATGGTTTGTGCCGAGGGCAGCCCAAAATTGGGTGGGGAGGAATGTCATGACCCGCCACATCATTATTCCACGTAGGTTCCATTTGGCATATATTTTTGCCATATGGAAGCTTACATATGAAATAAACAAGCACATGCAGGAATGTTCTAGAGAAATATGGAGATTTCTCATGAAAGACCTTAGAACCCTATGGAGTTGCTAAGAAAGTCCTTAGAAGATTCTAGCTATGTAGAATATTCTAGAGAAGAGACTTACTTGTAAATAATAAGGGCATTGTGTAATAATTATTATTTACTCACTAACCCCTGTGAAACTAGTATATAAAGGGGTTATTCATTTGTAACTCATCAAAAACAATTAAGTTTTCTACAATAAAAAGCCTTATTTGGTAATTCTCTTGTGTTCTAACATTCCCTTAGCGATCTTGAGTGTAGTAAGGCTGACTTGGCATAGCAAGAACATGAGCAAGTTGTAAAAGATCATGAGTGAGTTTTTCAGTGACGCACGTGTACTTAGTTAACGACTAAGGATGTAACACTAGACCCTAGAACTCCTGTAGATATGGAGGCATGCTGCAATTGATGACCTCTGACTTGTGTTGTCTTCAGGTCAGCCTAAGCGACATGGGATCTTTATACAATTAGTTGGTCATATCCATTATTTATCTTTTTCAGCCATATACATAGTTTATACATATATAATACATAAACTATGCATATATTATACCTCCACCGGCTATTTTTAGTTTAAGTGTTTAGGTGAACGGCTATTTGGGTTAATTCTTCTTCATATCTTTTGCAATCTAATTAGGCAGAAAATAACGAGCAAAAATCATTTGTAGCCACTCGGTGAAAATTAATGATAACTGGTAGCCATAAAATAAGGCACACAATTCATAGCCCAAAACCGATTATAAGGGTTAGCAAGTGAAACACAGAAAACTAGCGGGAGACTCTCGCTCCTCAATGCAACCATAATAGCTGCTAGCCCGACCTTTGATAGTCACCTAACCTTCTTTTACACTTTATATTATTAGTCAAAAAATTTCAAATCCCGTCAAATCACACCAAAAATCCTTCAAACCTAGTGAAATCCTTGTCAAAATCTACCCTTTTAGCCCAAAAAATCCATTAAACCTAACCGTTTTCTCCATAACCATCAAACTTCTTCCTATTATACACAAATTATAATCCCATTTTTAATCGTTTACAAAAAAATTAAATTTTTAGTGATCCAATCTAGAAAAAATATAATATTCTATAAGCAAAAATACCCATGATATAAGAAGAAGAGGAAAAAGGTGATGTATAGAATTTACACGTACTATACACATTATACACTAGTATAAAGTGTATATACACTTTTTATACATCGTTGAACAATATATATATACCATTATATACTTTATATACAAAATTATATGAACATTAAATTTGTATAAAAAGTGTATATGCATTATATCAGTGTAGATACACCTTTCATATAAATGTGCATACATAATATATACACATTATATATAATATTTTCAACACTCAAACATAGCCACTGTAATCTTTCACGTCCAGTTTTGTATAATAAATGTATCATTAGTGTATAATGTATACATACTGATTATACACCATATTATACAATTATTACACATTGTATAAATAAAGGAGCATTGACGATAATGGAGGGCATCGAACTTGGCCGGAAAAAACTTTTCTCGGGCAACGGCTATTTTAGTTTCTCCACTTCTCATCTTCTTGAAAAATTCATCCGAAAAATATCATTCAATATTATATATGAAAGTGGACAGAAAGTGAAGAAAGCGACAACCACTGCCAGACTTTTGCCAGAAATTACTTAAAGAAGATAGATATTTTTGCATCTAAGTAAAAGAGGAGGAGATCACAAAGAAAAAAGAGAAAATTAAAAAAAGACATGTGTTGGTTTCGCTATAGGAGAAGAAAAGAAAAAAGGAAAAAAGTTAAAGAGTGAAGAAGGGAAAAGATGAGAAGAGAGGTAAAAATGAAAAAAACTGGTAGATTAAAAATTGTAGAAGATGAGAGGAGAAGTATGCGGTTGAAAGAGGGTAGAGGTGCATTAAGAATAGTGGCTATAACTTGTTAATAAATTTGGCCTAAAGCCTATTTCGGATCCATGAAAGAAAATATGGGCCAATAAAATTTTGAGGGGATATAGAGGGTGAAATTCAAAAATAGCCAAATTTACAAGTGGTAATTGAAAAATAGCCACAGTTTCAAAAGTAATCGAAATTTAGCCACTTTTCATGTAAAGATAAATCTGAACGAAAACCCTATTCAAAATCCGAAAAATACTTCAGCATAATATATTAAAGTTCCAGTATAATATACTGGAGCTCCAGCATAACATGCTGGAAGTTCATACACAGGTGCTCCAATCTCCAGTATATTATGCTGGAACTTTCCGTGTGTTGGAGTTCCAGCATGAAGTTCATACACAGGTGCACCAATCTCCAGTATATTATGCTGGAACTTTCTGTGTTGTAGCAAAAAGTGGTTATTTTTTAATGACTTTGCAAACGTTGGTTATGTTTCAATTACCAGTCCGAAAACGGATTAGCCCGTGCTATTTTTACGCTATAGAGTACCGTTTTCTCGAACATAATAGTTGTGGGCTTCTCGCCAGGCCTATTATGAGGAGAACTTCTGCCTCGTGCATTATAAGGGTCAATTCATTTTGGTATGAGCTCGAACATTGATTCCTTAATAATTGCAAAATTTTCATAATCGAAACATTATTCCCCTTCTAGAAACAAAAGTCACATAATGTTTTAAAGTTAAAAGCATCTTAAAACTATTTGAAAAGATTATATAAAAAAAAATTATAATAATAATAATATATAAAATAGGCACCCAAGGGTGTGACAGTGAAGTGGTTGAGAACTATGAAATCTCAGGTTCAAATTCGAGCGGAGACAAAAAAATACTTGGTGATTTTTTTTTTATATTCAGCCTTGGTAGACAGAGTTACCTGATACCTATTTAGATGGGAGGTACTGTTAGAACCATAATACTTTAATATGAAATCATTCATCTTTTACCCAAGATCTATCATGTCAAATCATCGAGAATAAAAACTAGATGCAGAAGCGTACCTGAATTCATGAGCGCCATAGAGATCACTAGATCTTTCGGTGTACAGTCTTTCAAATCAAGACGTAAGTCGTTGTTTTCGTTCCAAGCGATGGGATGTTAGAAAGAAAAACTTACATCTAATTTGGGGACCATAACCCTATTAATATGCGCACAAGTTTATGCATTTCTAATTTAGCCACATCATCAAATTAGAAACTACATCCAGGTATCTACCATAAGACCCCATACTTTTCAAAATATCTAATAGACCCATTTAACTTTCAAATCTTAGCAGATTACTTTTAATTTGGGTCATCTTTTTAATGATAGCAACCAACATACAATTATTCGTAATACTATATATGTGCAAGTCCATAAAAAGTTCTAATAATCTCCCACTTGGACTACACATATAACTCTATAATTGTATGTCACCTTATGAGCTCAAAATATGTGCTATCATAAACCAAAGTACCTCCGAACAATCTCGTCCATCAATCATGCTAATATTAAACCAAGGCGACTTTCATTACATTTATCGTAACTAAACCTTCCTTGATCAAAAAACCAACATAACCAAATGATATAGATCAAGTATAGATATGTAGCATGAAAATTACATACAATGTGATCCAAGCATTCCTATTTTCAACCGGTCCAACTGAGAAACAAGTCAGAGTGAAAAATAACACGAATACTTTATTTCTGCAGAAATACCTTAATATCCTAAAACTGAAATCATTACCTAAAATTTTAAACTGAAACCAATTTGTGTCCATAAATAACATTTAAGAGGTTACAAACTCCCACTGAAACTGAATTCTTTAAATGACATGACACCCATATGAGCAATATGCTCATGAAAATCTTGGGTGGTAGTTCCTTAGTAAGTGGATCCACAATCATGGGGTTTGTACCAATATGCTCTATAGACACCTAGCCACTCCGAACTCTTTCTTTAACAACCAAGAACTTTATGTCAATGTGCTTTCACTTTTACCGAACTCCTGTTGTTATTGGAATACAAGATTGCTAACTTATTGTCACAAAATAACTCAAGTGTACTTCCAACTTTATCCAGTGGCAAAATTTTGTACTCATATTCCATAATAAGATGCTACATAATATGTTATAAATTAACTGCCATGGTGAAAAGAGCTATAAGTGTTCGTTTAACAGTCTTCCTTATATAGCTCATCAACTAAATATGTCATATATATCAGCATCTAGTGAAGTCGATATCTGAATACCTGATTATCTTTAACTTTTTCAACTTTCTTTATGTGAGCATAAAATATTTGTTCTCTGTAATTACCTTTTGAACCTTTAAACTACTTTCAAAAAATAAGTTTATAAATTATTTAAACATCTGTCCGACATCCCTAAATTAAATGAGATATGTAGACGCATACAAAGTTGATCATACATCAGACAATAAAAAATATACTTGCTCCCACTAAACTTGTGGTATACAAAATAATTAACAAGATTTATCTCGAAATCAAATGAGACAATAACTTGATGAAATCAATAATGCTATTAATGAGACACTTTCTTAAGTCCATAGATGATTTTCTTTATTGAAATCTATTCTTGAGGTTGTAGAGTTTGTTCTTTGGGAACTACTTCTTGAAGGATGGGTTGAATAATATTGTCTTTGATCCGAATTTGCTTCTTGAATAAAGTCAGGTATAGAAACCTGTTCCTGAGCATTGACAATAGCAATTAAAGGAATATAATTATGTTCCTCTTCAAAGACAAATCCCTCAACTCTCTCTCTCTCTCTCTCTCTCTCTTCCCCCACAAACTCAACATCCTCAAAGAATCTCATATTGTTGAAAAAAGTAGCCTTAGTAGTGGGATAAAAATTCAGAAAAATTGAGGGGACAGAAAATATTATTGGACAAAAGTCTCTTAATTCTCCTTTAGAGATATGACCTAATCTCTCGTACCATAAAAAAGTTATCTACTGGATGATTAATTTACCCTTATTACCAGTTATGTTAACATGCAAGGTTCATTGAACGAAGCAATCATGTCAAGTAAGTATAGATTATTGTAACGTGATAAAGAACCGGGACCAATCAATTTTGAATTATGAAAGAGACTAAATTTTTTTCAAATAAATAAAAATAACCAAACTTGTCTAATATAGAAACAAAAATCAAATCTCATCAAAGAAATGGTGCAACATATGTATCATTCAAATTCAAATAAATCTGGTTCTTAACAATAATCCAAAAGTTCCTATTACTTCGAATTTCACCGACTTGTGAAAAATGCCTTTTTGCATGGGGACTCGTGCGAGGAGGTATATATAGAGATAGCACCCCGGATATAGAAGATGGGTGGTCTTATATTTTTTTCTATTTAGAGAGAGGGGGCTTCAAGTTCTTAGGAAGATCCGTACGAGACAGCTCATGTGCGATTCGGGAGCCGAGCCCTTGCGCAGGGGCTTAGATCTGTCGTCACCATCGTAGATGTATCTTTCACTATCATCAGGCTTTCGATAGTTTAGGCAACCCTGCATAGACACAGTGATATGAATTGTTATATCATAATCTATCCACCATCTGTGTCTTGGTACCGAAGTCAAATTAACCTTAGAACAAATAAAATTAAGAGGTGTACCTTTCTTTGTACGCCATGCGTGATAGTTGGTACAATCCTTCTTTTTATGACCTTCAGCTTTACAAAAAAAATAACCATATGTAGTTGGTTCCTGATGTTGTTCATTTTGTGTTGTTGTATATAAAACTTCCTTATTCTTTCTCTTCTTGTCCTTCCTTTTGTCCTTAGGCATAGCAGCTAAGTGAGCACTTTCTATCTTTTCCTGCTTCAGTCTATCCTCTTTCCTGAACACAGTGTGAGATGAGCTCATTTAGAGATCAAGTCTCTTTCTGATAATTATAGCTCACCTTAAAGTGTCTAAACTGTGGTGGAAGAGATATCAAAATCAAATGCACTAGCAAGTCCTCAGATAGGTCCAACTTAAGTGCTTTCAACTTAGAAGCAAGATGAGATATTTGCATAATGTACTCCCTGATGTTACCTTTACCTTGATACCTTATTGAAGTCAGACTTGTCAAGAGTGTACCAATCTCAGCATTTTTCACTCGTGACAAATACCTTTTTAATTTCAGCCATAAATTCTTTAGTTGTCTTAATTTTATCGGATATAGTGCCCCTGAATGTTTCTGGAGTGGCTTTCTTCATGATCATCATACACATTCGATCTGATCTCTCTCACCTTTTCATCCCCCTCTTTTCATTAGAGGTACTCTTATCTGTAAGAGGTGGTGGAGAATCAACCCTTAACACAAGATCGAGATCCATGACTCCGAGAACAATGTTGAGATTCTCTTGCCATGACTTGAAGTTAGTGTTATTCAACATGGAAATTGAATTGATGTTGGCAGTAATATTTGCAGAAGTAATTTCAGTTGAATTAGAGAACGACAAACGACGAAATAAGCTCACATAAAACTTAAAACCAAAATGAAAATAAATTTGAATAAAGGTAGACCCCATCTCAAGGTACCGGTCACTCCATTAATATTTTATCTTTGGACAAAATATTAACTCGTAAGTGGTATCTTGGTGTAGTAACCAAACACTGATAATAAAGAACATGTCAAATATTAAATCTTCCTTTGGGCCGATTTATTATTCACACGTAAAAACCAAATAATTATCATGCGTTCATTACCACCAGATGCACATGTAATTCTGATAAACATTGACCTTCCTTTGGGCCGATCAATATTCACATAAGTTACACGCACAAACTTTTTATATTTCAAAACAAATAAATCTCTACAAGAGAGGTCACTTTGGCAACATCAAGTTTCGACTTTATTTATCTCAAAATATATATAACTATACCAATATTCAACCTTAAATTCTCCAAATCGAAATATAAAAATTTTCTAAGTCAAATAAATTATGGTGGGCCGGAATTTATTCTAAATGTGCTACCAGTATATTCAAAATTACAACAAAAGAATATTATATAAATAACTCTAACATTAACAGTTCTGGCAACAATTTGAGGAGGACAAAACCTCCGTTCAAACTTAATTGCCGCAAGAGCGGCGTCCAGATTCCAGAAGCACAAGAACCACTTGCTCTCAACCCTTTATTAATTTGGTATTTCTCAAATATAATCAACACAACCAAATACGTAGAGGAGGGCAAACTCCTTTCTCTGTAATGCCACAAGCAATGATGGAGTATACAAGTAATTTATTTATTTATTTATTTTTATTTCTGAAAATAAAATTTAAACTTTTGAAGTCAAAAGCTTGAGAACAAAAACAACAGCAATACCCATGATATAATTTCCATTTTGCTGCACGAAATATCCCAAACTTGCTTTATACAAGATACAATCCATAATCACTCTCCTTTTACAAACAAAAAACGGTTTAACCTAAATTCATGTTCCACTTGCTTTACGAAATATGATATTGCACTAAATCAAATTAAAATTAATTCATCACCAAAAAACTTAGAAAAGGACTTCAATGGAGTTTTTTTTAAATAGCCCATAGAAGGGAGTCTAACCTTCAAAACTTAACCAATTTGAACGTTGTTGTTGCGGCAACGAACTGAATCCATTCTCCATTAAATTTTTTTTTTGTGTGTGTGTGTGTGTTTTTCATTAAGAAAAACTTGTGACCTAGAATCAATCCTTAAAATGGCATACAAATTGAAATCCAACGCCGCAAAGACGGCTTAAACCAGCTACTTTTTCGTTTCGTTATGAAACAACACTTTACACAATTATCCCAACAATTTAATATGATATAGGCTCTTATGCCAATTGCTAGAACCAAAATACTTTAAGATGAAATCATCTTTTACCCAAATCTATCATGTCAAATCATCGAGAATAAAAACTAGATGCGGAAGCGTATCTGAATCCATCAGCGCCACAGAGATCACTAGATCTTTCGGTGTACAGTATTTCAAATCAAGACGTAAGCCGTTCTACTCTTTCCAGCGATGGAAAAATCAAGACGTAAGTCGTACTACTCTTTCCAGCGATGGGATGTCTACGTCTGATTTGGGGATCATAACCCTATTAATAGGTGCACAAGTTTATGTATTTCTAATTTAGCCCACCATCAAATTAGAAACTGCATCCGGGTATCTACACATAAGACCTTATACTTTACAAGGTATCTAATAGACCTATTTAACTTTAAAATCTTAGCAGATCACTTTTAATTTGGGTCAACTTTTTAATGAGAGCAACCAACATACAATTATTCTTAATACCATATATGTGCAAGTCATAAAAAGTTCTAATAGGTACCAAATATCCTGTGAAATTAGTTTAGATGCGCGCAAGTTGTGGCCCGAACGCCACGACTATCAAAATATATATAGAAAATGGGACAGGAAGCATATATTGTTCCATCTTAATACCAAAAAGGACACATATCTTTAGGGTGGCTGAAAATAATCCACTTATTAGAGAACACTGCCTTTGAAAATAATTGTCGTTCAGATTGCCAAACTGCATTTTTAATGTGATTGCAGAGTGTACTTGGAAATGCTTACTTCTAAAATCAAGCCAAAAATATTATAGATCCATTGAATATATCAGCAGCTGGTCTGTATTGTTAGATCAGTAGTCTAAAATCTTAAAGTAGCATACATCCATTCAGTCAATTTTATGTCCCACCATAAATTGAGTGCCCATTTTGTCATTTGTTGCTCTCACATTGTCTGGTTTTCTTTTTTTGTTGTTTGTATGTTATAGCTTACAAATTGTTCTATGTGTCTATCTTCATTTAAGTAAATCAATTAACTACTCATTCCTATTTCCTACTATTATTATGTGTTGGTCTTATGCCTAAAAGGAGGTCATGTCTTTATTCATTTTGATGGACCCTCTCATCTAGTCGAACTTGAACTTAAGTCAATTTGCTGTATTGAAAGCCTAATCAAACGAGAAAATCATATTTTCAAAGCTCATCACTTTAATATAGGCATTGAAGTCAGGAGGCCGACCCCCAAATTTTTTCTAATGGATCCGCAGAAGAAACGAGTCTCTACAAATAAAGTCATCGTACCCTTTTTTATTAGTAATAAGGTTGTCAAAAGGTTTCTCTTAAATATCCTTATAACATAAATAACAAGGATAAGAACCAGAAGCAAAGTCACAATAGTAGTTACATGTTTTGATGAAACTATACCAGTATTTGTATTAATAAATTCATTAAATATTTATAAATATTTAATTGTGAACTTAGTAAACAAAACAAACTATGAGTTCGGTGGCAAATTGAGTACTCATAAACGTAAGAACACCAGAGAGTAAGAAAACGCACTCTATGTCGTCTAATTTATTGTAATTCAGTATTTATTTTGTTAGCTTTCGGATGACAACTAACTATTTCAATTCTGATAGTATGAATGAAAGAATTAGGTCCTCAAAGAGGGCTCACCAATAAATCTAGTTTCCCAGAGTTCGCAGCTTCAGTTTTCTTGTCTCATGCAACATATATGTATTCACATATTGGAGTTATTTATCTTATTAATTCAGTTCAACCCTCCATTTAACATCCCTAACTGCATTCATCTTTATCAGAAAAGGACATTGTTGAACCACTATTGGTTAGTCAATACTATTATTAATGATGATGATAATTGTATATGAATAAATATTTGATGTACAGTAGGTAAGGGCGCCCACATATATATCGACCCACTATTTCCTACATTTGGTAATGCCTTTTCCTTTTGGTAATTGATAATGTTTGTGCTTTATTTTATTCTCTTCCAACTTGTACTCAATAGTCGGTTCTGTGTTGTCAACCATTTATAATTTCTGGTGCAATCAATGTCTTCACCAAACTTCTAAGTATTATTTATAATCTTTGTTTCATCTGAAATATGTGTTAAAACTTTTCGTTATTATTTGCTCAAAACTTAGTATTATATTTGGTTTTAGTTAAAATCGTGAGGTATGAGGGAAATGGGCCAACGAGCTCTATTTAATTTGTTATAACATTACTAAGCTTAGCTACTCCATTAATTGAAAGCACACGAGTGTCACATTATTTGTCATGTTGCTAATTATCAATGCTTATCTAGCTTTTTATAGAGGAAAACAATAGAGAAGATTATATAGTATAGCTGTTCCCAAAAATAAAAAATAATAGTGGGCAAAATATATATTTTTATATATTAATTATAATATACATATAATATACTTATTTTATACATGCTTTTTGTATTTTTAGCTAACGGATATAATTATTTTAGGTCGATTGGTCAAACGTGCAACTTGGTCCAAATAATACATTCATTTGTCTATTAATTGATGTTTCACTTCATATGAGTCTTGGCTTTCTAATCTTTGTCTATTTATCTTCTGATTTGGATGTGCATAAAACCCTTTGGCACGTATAACTATATTTTTTGATCTCACGTACGTACATGGACTTGAATGGAACTTACGAGTGTGAGAACAAGCTTGTTAAATTTGATGCAGATACCAATAAAAGAATATGAACATCCAATCAAAAACTTACAACAATGACGGAGTAACAAAGATCTTATAAATATTTTTGATACCCATATATACTCAACATAAAAAGGGAGCTTTAAAATAATGGTAAAATTGTTTCTATTTACCTTTAGGTTATGAGTTTGAGCCGTAGATTCAGTCACTAACGCTTTGTCTGGGCAAAGATTGTCCCTTTGGAGTGTGCTCTTTTTTCGAATTTTGCATGAACAAGAGATGCTTTTTGCATCAGGCTGTCATTTATATATACTCGCCGTTGGGCATGCATTATATAATTCTAACATGTGGATGTTTAAAATTGTCAATCAATTCGACATTGTGACTTAACGCAAAGAGGAGAACATTGTGGATATGGTCAGAAACATTCATAATGCATGTGTTCTGAAGATTGCAGCTAAACACAAATTGAAAACATCAAATAGTATGTCTGCAGATGACTTAAAAAAGATAGTAGAAATTCCTGCTTCAATGGCACAACATGTAAAGGTTATATCTGCATGCATGTTTTATGATACAAAATTAAGATGCGGCACTTGAAACCTTACAGTTATGTCTGTATTGGAAAAGTATATTTGATAACTTTATGTCCACAAGGACCACTTGATCGCCATTATTGAATATAACTACCAAGAGAATATTGAAGTAATTAATGAACAAATTCTACTTTTTGGGCAGTTGAGCTAACAACTTAAAGAATGATTCGGGGAAAGTTAATCAATTGAGTTTATCTGGTCGAAAAATGGATTTTTTGTTTTTTTAAATCGTGCTATAATAGATCCTTATGATTCGGCATTTTTCAGACTTCGCATGAAAACATTAGTGAAAGTCTGCTAATGTTTCGGGAATCGAATTTATTTCTAGTTTTTTTTTCATTTGTGATATATATATATATAGGCATATTTGAATTATTTTCTGTTATAAAATTTAATTTCATGATTTTGATTCAATAATCTAAAAGTTGAATGACTATTTCTCGCATGAATGATGTACCTTTTGATATGGTTGTATGACTCAAAAGAGAAAATGCAAAGAAATCTTTGTTTTTAATAAAGAAAAGAACAACAACAACAACAACAACAACAACAACCCAGTATAATCCCACTAGTGGGGTCTGGGGAGGGTAGTGTGTACGCAGACCTTACCCCTACCCTGGGGTAGAGAGGCTGTTTCCAATAGACCATCGGCATCCTTCCCTCCAAGAACTCCCCACCTTGCTCTTGGGGTGACTCGAACTCACAACCTCTTGGTTGGAAGTGGAGGATGATTATCATGAGATCAACCCATCAATAAAGAAAAGAGACAAAATAAAAATATTGGACCCATAAAACGATTTTCATTGTATTTTAATCATCAAGGCATCCACTCTGATTGGTAATTAAGGCTAGATATTGATATTTGAGGACAAAAGATATGGGTCCATCTATCTATAAAATGCAATATATATATATATATATATGTTTGAAAGGTGTCGTTAAATTGTTAGTAGTTAACATAATTTTTGATAATCTATCACTAATCTAAATAAGATTAACTAAAAAAATTTTTGTTTAGCTATAAAGTTTTCGTGTCGCGAATTATTCTTATTCTTTTAGCAGTGAAAGAAAAGGAAGGAAGGGAACAATAAAGATTTTGCCTCTCTTGAGTAGGAACCAAAATGAAGAAGAACAGAAAATGAGAGACTATCTTTTTCTTGGCCGGTGGGAAATTCTTTTGCAAAGAAAACATTATTCTAATATTTTCCAAGACTAACGGCAAAATCCTTATTTTCTCTTTCTACAAGATAAATTAATTTTAAAATGTTTTCCACTTTATCTATTTTCTCTTCATTTTTCCTAATTTCCTCGCCCATAATGGGATCTTACCTGAGTGCACGGAACAAACTTTTTTAATTGTTAAATTTAATGAACACTAAAATACATGTTATAAGAAATTATAAAACACTCAATTTAAATAACAGGGATATAATTGTATAAGGGTGAACTCGGAGTCAGCACACACCCCGAGTTCTCGGTGAGTTTGATGAAGTACGAATGTATGAGATAGAGGCCGAGTCTTAGAACTCAGTGGTTCAAGGTCGGAACGGGATGTTCGCCACCAGACCCGACAAGTCAACACTCCCGAACTCGGAACGAGTTCCAAGACCTCGGAAGGCAGTACAAACGGTTGCACACGGCTAACAGAGGACACTAGATATCATGGCAGGGATCTCGCTCGATGTCGGTAGCGTATCAGTGATTGATGTACAAGGAGGACTTTTACCTTTTTTAGAATTGTACTAGGGGTAAAACTCTCCTACTATATAGGAGGGGGAGGGTTTCTTATTCAATAGACACATTGTAACATGCATATCAAGGCAATATAAACTTAGTTCTCTCATTTCTAACCATTGAAAGGTTCTTATTTTATTCATAGTTCTCCGTACATATTTGGCTTCGAATCGAGGGCCCGGTCGAGGGTAAGACTACTGTTAAGATAAAATCAAGCCCGGACTCAACGTCACAACTGGTTTGGTTATTGATTTCATTTTTAATTCGGTTATCTAACATTCTTGATTTCTTGTGTTGAATCTATCCACATATCTTTAAAACTGCGTACAAATTTAATTGTTATCTGTTTTAAGGGTTTGGCGCTCACCGTGGGGCTAAGGATAATAGTGGTGGTTTGATACAAATCTCCAAAACACACTCTATTTTATACTTTTTCTTTAAGGTCTCAATTTCAGGTTAGCTTAAAAATATCAAATTCTCAGTCCGCTCGCTTGTTGAGGATGGGTCTAGCCATCTTGGCGAAAACAACAATTTGGTGCCTAGTAATGAGGTACCCCCTGCTGATCCCAACGGGGTCCCAGTCGATGCTAACTCACAGGTGGCCATCGACGCCAACCTTCCTACCGACCCCGAGAATAGCGTTCGCGGAGGAGCCCGACCAACGGCTCGAGGAGCACTCGAAGGTGAAGGTGACAGGGTCAGTCCGCGATTGATCTTCGAAATGTCGCAAGCTCAACAGGTGGTGATAGCACAATTGCAAAATTAGAGTCGCGCCCCCAGCAGGGTGGAGCCCGAATCATACCAAGAAAACACCCGAATAAGTGAGCAGATCATCGAAAGGTCGGGTGAAGCTGAGTCCGGTGTCAGTCCTGAAGTAATGAAAATGCTTGAAACATTAACGAAACGGGTGGAATCAGGTAAAAAGAAAATTGAGGCAAACAACAAAAAGGTAGAAATATATAATTCCCAGGTCGATCAAATCCCAGAGAGCCCCCGATATTGAAAGGCCCGAATTCTAAGAAATTTGTTCAAAAGCCTTTTCCTCCGAATGCGGCACCGAAGCCAATCCCGAAGAGGGTTCGTATGCCCGATATTCTAAAATATAATAGAACCACGGATCCAAATGAGCATGTGACCATCTACACATGCGCCATCAAAGGTAATGACTTGGAAGACGACGAAATCGAGTCAATGTTATTAAAAAAGGTCGGGGAAACTCTGTCAAAAGGAACAATGATATGGTACTACAACTTGCCCCCAAATTACATTGATTCGTTCGCTATGCTCGCGGATGCTTTCGTAAAGGCTCATGTCGGATCCATCAAGGTCGAAACCAAAAAATCGGATCTTTTCAAGATTAAGTAAAGGGACAACGAGATGCTCAGGAAGTTCGTGTCAAGGTTTCAAATGGAACAGATGGACTTACCTCCGGTTGCGGACGATTGGGCCATTCAGGCATTTACTCAAGGACTCAACCCCCAAAGCTCCTTGGCTTCGCAATAGCTGAAACAAAATTTAGTAGAATACCCGGCAGTAACTTGGGCCAATGTCCATAACAGGTACCAGTCAAAAATCAAAGTCAAGGATGACCAACTCGGAGCCCCTTCCGGATTCGTTTATCCCAACAAAACCGATGACAGGCCTAAGAGAGTCGCCGATCATGAATCAAGGCCGATCTGAGATCGGTACCAACCATACAGTGCAGATCGAAAGGGAAACGGGTCCGGGTACAACTCTACAAGAAACAAAAATAAAAGTGATTGATGGCCCAATAATCGAGTCCTGATGAGCAAAAATGGTTTCGACAGGCCGCTCGGGGGAAGGGAAGCTCCAAGATTATTAGAGTATAACTTCAACGTTGATGCAGCAAGCACCGTATCAGCCATTGGACTCATCAAGGAGACCAAGTGGCCTCGACCATTGCAATCTGACCCTACCCAGAGAGATCCTAACCTGATGTGTAAGTATCATGACACTCATAGCCATAGGACCGAGGACTGCCGACAATTGAGAAAAGAAGTTTCTCGGTGTTTCAATAACGGGCATCTCGGGGAATTCCTGAGTGATCGAGCCAAAACCCACTTCAGGAACAGGGACTCCAACAAAGAGACCGAACAAGAATAACCTCAGTATGTCATCAATATGATCATTGGAAGGGACGATGTCCCACAAGGACCGATGATAAAGCGCACTAAAGTATCCATACAAGGGAAAAACGCACCCGAGATTACATCCCGGAGGGAACTATTTCGTTCAGCGACGAGGATGCCAAAGGCATTGTTTATCCTCATAATAATGCACTGGTGATATCTGTGCTTATCAACAAATCTCGAGTTAAATGCGTGTTGATTGATCCAAGCAGCTCGGCCAATATCACCAAATCGAGAGTTGTAGAGTAGTTGGTGTTACATGATCAAATAGTACCTGAAGTCTAGTTGTTGAACGGATTTAACATGGCTTGCAAAACTACTAAAGGAGAAATAACCTTGCCAGTGAATATCGCCGGGAGAATTCAAGATACAAAATTCTACGTGATCGAAGGGGACGTGAGTTATAATGCCTTATTCGGAAGGCCATGGGTTCACAACATGAGGGCAATACCCTCAACATTGTACCAGGCACTAAAGTTCCCTATACCAGAAGGAGTCAAGACGGTCTACGGGGAGCAGCCGGTCACAAAGAAATGTTCGCAGTAGACGAGGTGATCTCGGTGCCCGTGATCTCGACATCGCAGAACACGTAGCTGACTAGGAAGGAAGAAATTAAATAGCAATCACCGATTCTGTCTCCGACCGAACTAGAAGAGCAAGGAGTAGACATGAGTGGATGATTATTACGGAGTCCTTAGTTCATTTATTGCCCCTGATGATTCCTATGCCACCAAATCGACGGTCGAGGAGCTGGAGCAAGTCATATTGATCGAACACTTGGCCGATTGGAAGGTATACCTGGGCACGGGGTTAACTCTCGAGGTCAGGAAAAAACTCGTTGAATTTATTATAGCTAACATATATTGTTTCGCTTGGTCCCATCTTGATATGACAGGGATCCCGCCGGAGGTGACCACTCATAAGCTGAGTTTAGACCCAAAGTTCCATCCGATTAAGCAGAAAAGGAGACCGTAGTCCAAGGTAAAGCACACATTCATCAAGGATGAGGTATCTAAACACCTTAAATAGGACCCATTCGGGAAGTTAAGTACTCGGACTGGTTAGCCAATGTAGTGGTAGTACCTAAGAAAGGAAATAAACTAAGAATGTGTGTGGATTATAAAGATCTGAACAAGGCATTCCCTAATGATTCTTTTTCTTTGCCTAACATCGATCGGATGATCAACGCGACGGTCGGGAACGAGTTACTCAATTTTCTCGATGCCTAGTTCAAGTACAACCAAATTCGAATGGACCCGGGCAACCAAGAGAAAACTTCCTTCATCACTAAATTCGACACCTATTGTTATAATGTAATGTCATTTGGATTAAAGAATGTCGTTGTCACCTATCAATGCCTAGTAAACCAGATGTTCGAAGAACAAATAGGAAAATTAATGGAAGTTTATATTGACGACATGTTAGTCAAGTACCTACGAGCAGCAGACCATTTGAAATATTTGCAGAAAACCTTCGACATATTGAAGAGATACAATATGAAGCTGAACCCAGAGAAGTGCGCATTCGGAGTCAGATCCGAAAAATTCCTCGGGTTCATGGTATATAATCGGGAATCGAGATCAATCTCAACAAAATCAAAGTCATAGAAGACATCACCGTAGCAGACAACGTCAAGGTCGTTCAGAGGCTGACCGGGTGCATAGCCGCCCTGGGTCGGTTCATATCGAAGTCATCGGACAAAAACCATCAGTTCTTCTCCATGTTGAAGAAGAAGAAGAATAACTTTTCTTGGACCCCGGAATGCCACCAGGCTTTGGAAGAACTCAAACAATACTTCTAGAGGCCCCTTACTCCACACTCTGAAGGCGGATGAACGATTGTACCTTTACTTGGCGGTTTATGAGGTGGCGGTAAGTGGAGTCCTAGTATGGGAAGAGAAAGGTACGCAATTCCCTATTTACTATATCAGTAGAACTCTAGGCGAGGCCGAAACAAGGTATCCTCAACTGGAAAAATAGGCGTTCGTTTTGCTAAGCGCCTCTAGAAAGTTAAAACTATACTTTCAATATCACCCCATATGTGTCGTGACCTCTTACCCATTGAGGAACATCATGCACAAGATCGAGATCTCTGGAGGGTTGGCCAAATGGGCCATCAAAATTAGTGGGTAAATCAGAGAATTATCGTTAGCGTGGGGGACTACCTCAGGAATTTGGACCTTTTTTACGGACAGTGCTTTGAACGCAAAGGGGTCCGGGCTTGGCATCATGCTGAAGCCTCCTATGGGGAACGTAGCTAGGCAATCTATTAGAACTGTAAAATTGACTAACAACGAGGCCGAGTATGAGGCCATGATTGCAGGTCTCGAATTGGCCGAAATCCTTGGGGCCGAGGTGGTCGAAGCTAAGTGCAATTCCCTCCTCGTGGTAAATCAAGTAAATGGGACGTTTGAAGTAAAGGAAGAACGAATGCGAAGGTATTTATACAAGTTACATGTAACGCTACATTAATTCAAGGAATGGACTCTATAGCATGTACCCGAGATCAAAACATCAAGGCTCATGCTCTGGCTAATTTGGGGTTGTCGGTTGATGACGGTGAATTCAGTTCGGGAACAGTCGTACAACTCATAAAGTCAGTGATAGAAGAAGGCGATGCCGAAGTAAACTCAACGAGTTTGACCTCGTATTGGAGGAACAAGTACATAGACTATTTGAAAATTGTAAAGCTGCCCTCGGATCCTAAAGAATCGAGAGCCCTACGTACCAAGGCTGCCAAATTTAGCTTAGTCAAAGGGACACTATTCAGAAGAACGTTCGAAGGCCATTAGCCAGATGCTTGGGGCTGGGAAATACCGAGTACGCCTTGAGAGAAGTTCACAAAGGCACTTGCGAAAACCATTCGGGAGCAGAATCTTTGGTTCGGAAAATTAATCAGGGCCGGCTATTATTGGACCGAAATGGAGAAGGATACGAAGGACTTCGTACAAAAATGCGACAACTGCCAGAGACACGCATCGATGATCCGTCAGCCAAGAGAGAAACTATACTCGGTCCTGTCCCCATGGTCGTTTATAAAATGAGGGATGGACATCATCGGTCCCCTGCTATGGGAATCTAGTAAAGCTCAATTCATACTATTCATGACTGACTATTTTTCCAAATTGGTCGAGGATCAAGCATTCGAAAAGGTCCAGGAGAAAGAAGTCATTGAATTTATCTGTGACCACATAATATGTCGATTTGGGATATTGACCGAAGTCGTGTGCGATAACGGGAAGCAATTCATCGGCAGCAAGGTAAACAAGTTCTTCGAAGATCACAAGATTAAAAAGATACTATTAACACCCTACCACCCTAGTGGGAACGGACATGCGGAGTCAACAAACAAGACTATACTTCAAAACCTAAGAAAGAGGTTGACCGATGCCAAAGGGAAATGAAAGGAAATCCTGACCGAAAGCTTGCGGGCATACCGTACGACCACAAAGTCTAGTACCGGGGCTACCCCGTTTTTACTGATTTAAGATGCCGAAGCCTTAATACTAGTCGATGTGGGAGAATCGAGCCTCATGTTCCATTATGTAACCGAAGAGTCGAATGGCAAAGCCATGATCACGGGCATGAAACTATTAGATGAAAGGCGTGAGGCCGCCCTAGTCCGGTTAGACACCCAGAAATAACGGATAGAAAGATACTACAACCGAAGAGCCAACCTCCGACACTTCAAGATCAGAGACTTGGTTTTGAGGAAAATAACGTGCACACCCGGAACCCGAATGAGGGAAAGCTGGGACAAAATTGGGAAGGACCATATCGAGTCGTCGGAATTACCGGTAAAGGCTCGTACTAACTCGAAGAAGGAAAAGGTGTACAACTACCAAACAACTGGAACGTGGCGCACTTAAAGCGGTACTACTATTAAGGTACGATCTCAATTACTCTTTGATACTATTATGAATCGGGCTAACACTTGTAGGAAACGGCTAAGGATGGACATGGCTATTAGGTCTGAAAGCACACATATCACTCTTTTTTCCTTGAACCGGTTTTGTCCCAAAATGGGTTTCGGCAAGAGTTTTAACGAGGTAGCAGTAAAATATGCTAACTTAGATTCGAAGGTCGGTCTCAAACCGAAGTTAATGGGCGTTTATTTTGCATCAACAAGTATCCGAGCCCTCTCAAGCTCGAACTCGGATACTGGGGGCCATCACCCTCGGATTAAGGTTTTTAGCAAGGTAAAATTTAAAAAGGAAAGAAGAAAATCTTGTATGTTAGAATCTAATGCTAGGTAGTTAGGATTCATTGTAAGGGCCAAACGGTCAAGTGACCGTGCCCACATAGTCCACTTTAGCCATGATACAAGCTTTTACACGCTTTCGATCATGTACTTTACACACAGAAATGAAGGAAAGTTTCGCCTTTCTATTACATATTTCTGCCTCTTAAATTTCGGATCCTAAGAGCCCATGGGCTACCCCTATTCGGGGACTATCGAGCCCAAGGGCTATCCCTACTCGGGGACTATCGTCCAAAAAACGGTCGGACAATCCGGGCTACGAAATCCCGGAGGCACCAAACATATTAGGAGGTGCCTAAATACAAATGGCTACGGTCGCCCTAAAAATTGCTCGGAGACGTCCGAAGCTCATAATCAAAATTAAGGCCTTTATATAAATTCGAAACCTGCTAAAAGGTAACCCTCGGCAAAAACATCGTCTTGATAAAATTTCCGGCCATACCGAGTTTTTAAAGCCGCGAACAAATAAAGTTATATCGAAATTAGGCTCCATTTGAACCTCTAAAAAACGAACGCTCTATAACTACATTTGATTATATGCTAAGGCATTATGAACATTGCAAGAATAGAAATTATGAAAAGATGCTGAAAAAGTAAAGACTCGAAATTGCCAAAAAGGAAAAATTTTATATATATATTCCAAAATATAATTACAAAGTCCCAATAAAAACGACCTCAAAATAAATAAAAAATGTATATAAAACAAAAAACTAAAAAGGTACTGAGGCATCTACGCCTAATCTTCAGCAGGGCCCGACTCTTAGACAAAGCCCTCGGAACCCTCAGATCCTTCGGCACCTTCGGGCTCATAAAGCTTCTTCGCCTTAGCTTCGGATTTGTTGGCTTCTTCGATCTCAGCCGACAAGTCAAAACCTCGGGCATGGATCTCCTCGAGGGTCTCTCTTCGGGATAACCGCTTCATGTATTTGGCCTTTGCCTTCACGCGGACTTCGGCTGCCTCCACATCGGCCTTGTATTGGGCTGCCATTTCGTCAGCATCGGTGGAGGTAGTAGCCAACTTAGATTTCACTACCTCTTATTCTTTACCGAGGGCGTCCCTCTCTATGACAGTCGAGCTCAGCTGTGCTCGGAGATTGTCATTTAGTTGAGACCACTTGTCAGCTTTCTCCTTCGCCACCTGGAGTTGGACCTCTACCGATGCTAGCTTCTCCTTGGTGGTTTCCTTCTCCGAAGCCAGCAGGTCCATTTTGATCTTCCACCCATCGGTTATGGGTTGTACCTCATTCATCTCGGCTCGAAGTTGATCGATCTGGTCGATCTTCTGTTGGACCTGCGAGGTTGTGTTGTTAGTCACCACGACTAGCTCCTCATTTTTAGCTTCAAAGACCTTTACCTTTTCAACCATGTCGGCATGTTCCCGCCTCAGGGTCGAAGTTTCCTTCTAAGCCCTGTCCAGCTCGGCTTGAAGGTCCTTGATGGCCTCGTCTTATTGCTCGCTAAGGAGCTTGTACATATCCTATCTCTTGTAACTGGGTTCAACACTCGGAACCGGAAACTGATTAACCCGTTTTGGGCTCGAAATCAGCCCGCCAACTTCCAAAGGAGCATCTCTTTTCGGAATCTCTAAGTCGCCCAGCCCCGCAAAGTCTTCCAAAGTAGACGTGTCCACGCCATCGAAGAAGGACTAGAGAGGGTCGCCCGCGCCGTGATCTCCTTAACTTGATTTTTCCTTTCCTGCTTGAGCCTCCTCAAGCATGGACTCGGTGTATGAGGGCATCTCAACGATGTCTATTACACTGGTCACCTTCTTCGGAATGGAAGCATCTTTTTGAGAGGTCTCAGTCCTCATTTCAATCCCGATCTCCCTAGTCGGGAGGAGATCAGACTCATGGATTTCTTCTTTGGCTATCACCTGCTCCTCGGCAGGGGTAGATCCGTGAGCGACAAAGATGTCATCTTCTTCAGACTCATCCCTGAGCCGGCGAAGTAAGTCAGAATCAGGCACCCGAGAATTGGTGTTCTTCTTGGGCTTGCAAACCCGACTGGTCGCCCTCTTTTTATCTTCGCCTCGGGCCCCTCCGAACCTGAGGTTTTCCTTTTTCTCTTGTTCTAATCCGCAGCAACCCGGGGCTGCCCCGTAACGGAGGGATCAACGGATAGGGATGCATCTTCATCCCCTTTTAGCGACTTAAGTTCGGTGGTCTTAGGAAAACCTGCGAAGGAAAGAGAAAGGTTCAGCGTTATGTAAGTTCTGGGCATAATAATAACTATTCTGAGAAGAGCCTTACCATGAGAACAGGCCTCCAATCGGCCCTTCGAAAGATTGCACCACAATCGCTCAAAATACTACATCTTCTTACAGATGCCTTCGATCCACTCCTTGGGCCGGGGGACCGCATTGGGAACCCGAGCAACAGTTGCACGATCACCAATACAGATGGTGAGAAAGGAAACAAATGAGACTCAATACTTAAGGAAAGATTACACTTACGATATGCATTCCACTTCTCGGGGAATGGCAGAAATTCGGGTGGGATTAAATATTCATTCTTCACTCGAATAAAGCACCCTTGCCAACCTCGGTTTCAATCCTCATCAATGCTCGAAAAGGGGGGACCTTCCTGGCCCGGCGAGTGAGTTTGATTAGTCCCCCTCGAAATATTCGGGAATTATATAGACGGAGCAGGTGGTCGAGGGTAAACCGATGAGACTCACCACTAGGTCTACCGGACCCAGTGTGAAGGGATAAGTGTAAACACTAATGTTGGATTTATTGACCTCGGGTCTGTATTTTAGTTCCGGAGCCCGGTATAGGTACACTATAATATTTATGACTTGTCTGCCGAATTTGGTGAGAAACAGAGTTGATTTGACGTGATTCGGACGTTCGGTTGTAAAAATAAAGGTTTTAAAGTTTTCTTGAAAATTTCCTTTGATTTGGTGTCCAATTCGTAGTTCTTGGTGTTAGTTTAGCAATTTGATCACGCGACCAAGTTCGTATGATATTTTAGAACTTGGGTGCATGTTTGGTTTGGAGCCCCGAGGGCTCGGATGAGTTTCGGATGGGCTACGGGATGATTTCGGACATAGAAAATCTGGTTTTCTACAGACTTTAGGCTTCTGTATGTTCTTCTTCGCGTTCCCGAAGGTACTCTCGCGTTCGTGAAGAGTAAATTGGGGCTGGCACATTTTGTGCTTCGCGTTCGCGACAGAGTGACCGCGTTCGCGAAAGCTTGAGGTTCAAAGCTTCGCATTCGCGATCGAAGCCTCGCGTGCGCGAAGGGAAAGAGGCTGGCCAGGTTAATTGCCTTCGCGTTCGCGAAGGGCATCTCGTGTTCGCGAAGGCCAAGCTAGGCAAGCTTCGAGTTTGCGAAGTAGCCCTCGCATTCGCGAAGTGTAAAATGGGACATCACAAATTTGTGCTTCGCGAACGCGAGACATTGACCGCATTCGCGAAGGGTAAAAGTCCCAGAAACAGAACTTAAGTTCTCGAAAATGGACCCATTTTTAACCCTTTTCTATTTTTGAGCTCGGGTAAAGCGATTTTTGGGCGCTTTTTACGAGAAAATATTGGGGTAAGTGTTCCTTATCCTATATTGATTATGTTTCATGATTTCATAATCATTTATATCATGAATCTGTGAATTTATGGAGGAAAAATCAGATTTTTATAAAATCCTCCAAAAACGAAAATTTAAGATTTGAAGGTCCATTTGACATCGGAATTGGATATTTTTGTATGGTTGGACTCGTCTCGGAATGGGTGTTCGGATTTCATAAGTTTATTCGGGATTTGAGACGTGGGTCCCACTGCCGAATATTTTAATGAATTTTGGATTTTTATCCGGAAAGTTTGTAAATTCATATGGAATTAATTCCTATGATTTGTATTGAGTATATCGAATTGTTTGTGAATAGATTTGAAGCTTTTGGAGACAAATTTAAAAGGAAAAGTTGTGGTTGAGTAATTGATTGGAATTTGCAAAGCGAGGTAAGTGTCGTGGTTAACCTTGACTTGAGGGAATAGAAACCTTAAATTATTTGTTATGTAAAATACATGTGAACGACGTATAGGCGAGGTGACGAGTGTCTATACATCGTCAAATTAATTATTTGCCTGCTTACTTAAAAAATCATAAATTATTTTAAATCATGAACTAATTATTATAATAATTGTTTCTCTCCTATTCTTTGTCAAATATTAATTCTTGAATTCCTGCATTAATTGTTACATGTTATTTGAATTATGTGCCTTAATTGTTATTTGACATTTAACATATTAAATATTAAACTGCATATTTTCTCTCTGATTTCTATAATAAATTGCTATTTGCCTTTGTTTGTTTCATAATTAAATCATAATTATTGTATGATTGTTGTCTTATAATTTTATATTAATTATTGCATTTATTGGAGAAATTCTTCTATAAGAATTGGTAAATGAATATGTTGGAGGAGC
>AWOL01S0046714.1:517-61967 GCA_000715115.1 Nicotiana otophora | reverse complement strand
AATATATTGTGAGAGCGGGTTGCACGCTGCAACAGAACTGAATGTGAATATATTGTGAGAGCGGGTTGTACGCTGCAACAGAATTGAATGTGAATATATTATGAGAGCGGGTTGCACGCTGTAACAGAATTGATGGAAATGATAATTGGTTATGACTGTTGAGTTGGCTTTAATCATTATAAATGAGTTACCTCATTTATTTCTACTATTGTTGTTGTTACTAATATTGCGTACAGGTTAATGTAAGTGAACCGCCTTAGCCTCGTCACTATTTCGTCGAGGTTAGGCTCAACACTTACCAGTACATGAGGTCGGTTGTACTGATACTACACTCTGCACTTCTTGTGCAGATTTCAGAGTTGGTCCCAGCGGCGTGCCATAGACTTGCTCGGATTTCAGCTACTCGGGAGACTTGAGGTATAACTGCATGGCGTTCGCATTTCTGAAGTCCCCGTCTATTTTACTTTAGCTGTGTGATTATTTTCAGACAACTTCATTTTATTTAGACCTTTATTTGTATTATTCTAGAAGCTCGTGCACTTGTGACACTAATTCTGGGATGATATTTAGACACCGTTATTTTTATGGATTATTTTACTATATTTCAAACTTTGCTTCCGCATTTGTTTCTTTGATTATTAATAATTTAAAGATTGTTTAAAAATTAGTTAATATTATTCTAACGTTGGCTTGCCTAGCAAGTGAAATGTTAGGCGACATCACGGTCCGAAGGTGAAAATTTCGGGACGTGACACTTAAATACCCCTCCACATGAGTGATAATATCGTCCTCAGGCCCGTGGACTACCACGTCCTTATCTCCCCATTTACAGTCCTCTCGAACAATGGGGAGGGTATCTTCAATGACAGAGCATATATATCTCGATGCCCCTTCACCTCGGTCTTGCTTGGATGAGGCCTTCTCGACTTTCGTCTAGGATTGAACAGCCCCCGGGAATAAAACTTTTCATGAGGGTGCTCTGGGGCCGCTTCGGCGAATACCACTTCGGGAGCAGCCGTCTTGAGAACAACCACTTAAGGGACAGTCGCCTCGGTACCTATGGCCGGGTGAGAAGATAAAGAGGCAGCCTGCTGAGGAACTGATTTAGAAGTCTTGTCCATCGTAAATCAGGAAAATATATGAAGATTTAAAGATAGTGTATGAAGATTTGAAGTTTGAAAGTGAAGGTATGAGGTTCTGGGTAAAAAATCCAAGAAAATGTATGAAGGTTGGAGGTTGAAGATGAAGATATTAAGGTTCAAGAAACAAGGTATGAAGATTTTAGAAAGACGAAAGCCTTCGTAGAGCTCAAAAGTAAAAATCAGAATCAGAAAGTGAAGGAAGTAAGGGGGGCGAAGCTTTTATAGAGGAAAATGTAATCATTACGCGACGTTTCACATTTGGAGGCGACCAACCGATGGTTGACACGTGTCCGAAGTCAGAACGATGCGACTGATGGGAAATTTTGGCTTCTTTGTCATCTCGGTTATAACGTACGAAGGAAGGAACCGGGGTACATCTATCGTTTTTCATCGTTTTGGCAGACCTACTCTCTGAGAAACGAGAGGACTATCTGTATACGGGTGAACTCGGGGTCAGCACACACCCCGAGTTCTCAGTGAGTCTGACGAAGAACAAATGTATAAGATAGATACCGAGTCTGAGAACTCAGTGGTTCGAGGCCGAAACGAGGTGCTCGCCACCGGGCCCGACAAGTCAATACCCCCGAACCCGGAACGAGGTCCAAGACCTCGGAAGGCAGTACAAACAGTTGCACATGACTAACATAGGATCGTGATATCCGCACCCAACCGGATATCACGGCGCGGATCTCGCTCGATGCCAGTAGCGTAACCGTGATTGATGTACAAAGAGGACTTTTACCTTTTTTTTAAAATTGTACTAGGGGTTAAACTCCCCTACTATATAAAGGGGAGGTTTTTTATTCAATGGACGCATTGTAACACGCATATCAAGGCAATATAAACTTACTTCTCTGCTTTCTAACAATTGAAAGATTCTTATTTTATTCATAGTTCTTTATACACATTTGACTTCGAATCGAGGGTAAGACTACTGTTAAGCTAAAACCAGAGACCGCACTCAACGTCACAACTGGTTTGGTTATTGATTTCATTTTTAATTCGTTTATCTAACATTCTTAATTTCTTGTATTGAATCTATCCACATATCCTTAAAATCGCGTACAAATTTAATCGTTATCTGTTTTAAGGGTAAACAATAATCTCTTGTATTATCTAATTTTTTATGTCTTTAATTCTTTTTTTCTTTCCCAAAGACAAAAATGATCACATCTACCATTGTAGGCTTGTATAATACCTTAGGTTATTCTGTGCCTTCTTCTCAATTCTGAACAAATTAAGTCAGTTTAAGCTATACTATATGCATGTCCCGCAAAGATTAAAAAAATCAAAAAAAAAAAAAAATTACACACTAATACACGTAGAACGCATGCATTATTGTATATTCACGTCATTCCATCGTGTTATTGTTGAAATGATGATGATAGCGTTGTCCTTATTCATACCATTAATAATAATTATTACGACAATTGTTTATTAATCTAAGTGGGAAGTCTTACTAGTATTGATTTGCTTTAACCACCAATTAATTGTATTTTTCTGTCTTAATCTACCAAACTAATCACTAATCAATGTTGATATGTAAACAGGTGGTGGAGAGATAAGAGTGAAGTAAAGTCATCAGGTGAAATGTCAATTCAAATATCAAATCGTAATCCTATTATAAGGTAGTGGTTGTAGTAACAAATCAGATCATTGTCACAGCGCCCTGACTACCGGAGCGAATTTGAAATTTATAAGTTTAATATTTTAATTTTTAAGTTATTGAATTTTAAATTAATAATTTATATATAATTTAATAATATTTTATGACAAATATAGAGTTTGGACAAAAATTACTAGATTCAGCCAATCTCGGGTTAGCTCCGCCCCTTTGATTACCTTCCTGAAGTTCTGATTAGATATCACTTAGAAAGGCGGAAAAGAAGGAGAGGGAAAGATGAAATAAAAGGAGAAAGTTGAGGATATTTTTTAAAAAATTCATTTGTTTGGTTTTGCAAACAAGTGGAAAGGAAAAGAAAATGGAAACTATTTTTATTTGACGTTATCTTTTTTATCCGTCTATTTCATAAAAAAAATATTTTTATGTATTGAATTTTTTTTTTTACTTTAAACCTTTATTTATAATTAATTAGTGATATATTTGTATAGCTGCAGAAATTACATGACATTTTTTAAAATATAAGTTTCAAAAATAGTTTGATCTTAAACTCTATTCTTAATCAAATTACGTCACATAAATTTCAAACTGCCGGGATATCAAACATTATGGATAGAACAAGACAAGCTGCAGGTACGAAAAGAAAGTTGATACGCACATTTATATATACTTGCTAAACATCTGTAATATGAGACCAAGGGAATAAACTTACATTATTTGCATTGCCCTAAAGAAAGCAAATTGTATTGCATGTTTGTTTGTGTAGTATTTTTTCGATCATATATAATATTTAAAATTTATTTATTAAAATTATTTTAATTTTATATATTACCCGTCCTAAATAAGGATTACTTACAAATTATATACATTTCTCCTTAAAAAGCTCAAAATCCATTATTAGTACCTTAAATTAGGGATTTAGTTATACTATTTTCTTTTTTTTCCTATTTTCTGCTGCCTTTTTCCACTCAAAATTTCTGTAATTGAGAGCCAAAATTCGTGGCAGTGAAGCTACATTCGTGGGCAATGAAGCCACGCTTCATATGAAGATAATTCAAAACTTTAAATGCAATGTCCTTTCTTCCCAAGTACGCATCTGGATGTTGCGTTATTTCCATAGTTGGCATATCAACTATTCCTTTTAATTGCAGAATTATTTTGCATTCCTTAGTTCTCAGCATGGTTTTCTTTAAGGAATATAAATTGTTTCTTTCATTACAGCATTCTTGCTTTTCTTAACTGACTTATCTTTTTCCTTTTCACCTAGTTCATCCTAGAGATTCGGAACAGATTTGTGCTATCCTCCATGTTCTTTTTCACTTCTGTATCAATGGTGAATATCACAAACAAGACATATATATCAATGATCTCGAGATTAGTTGGAGTTGAAGCGTAAGTAGAACAGAGAGATGATAAATTTATATGGTACAACAGCATACAAATTAAAAAATAAATTTCGTAAAAATTTAATACAAATTTGATACATCTACAATATCATATAAAGTAAAAATAACTTTTATACAACTATATATATACATCTACAATATCATATAAAGTAAAAATAACTTTTATACAACTATATATATATATATATATAACTTATTTATAACTTATCTACAACTTTTATACACACTAAAAATAAATTTCATACAACTAACTATACAGTATATACTTATTTATAACTAATCTACAACTTTCGTACATTATTTCTACCCAGTTAAATACGACTACAATATCATACAACTTAAATATAATTTTATACAAATTTTATACAATATGTCTTTTATATATTTTGTAGCTGATTTATATATATTTATATGTGGTGTGTGTTTCTTCCTCTCTAAAATTCCAATCAAAACTCTCTCTTAATACAATTTTGATACATATCAATAATTTTATGTAAAAAGATAGTATTGATAACTTAAATACAAATTTTATACAATAATTCATACATTATACAACTATTTTTCAACTTTCATACAACATCAAATAAAAAAATATATATAACTACAACAGAATACAATTTACAAACAATTATACTACAACTTTAGTACAATTTCGTAAGTATATTATATGTCATATGTTCTTCTTCTTCTTCTTCTTCTTCTTCTTCTTCTTCTTCTTCTTCTTCTTCTTCTTCTTCTTCTTCTTTTTCTAATTTGAGTTTCAATCTGAAATTCAGCAAAAATCAAATCTAATCTTCACCAAACACCCTCAAAATTGAGATATAAACTCCAAACAATATTCTCAATTGTTTGCAACAACACCCAATCCAAACAAATAATGATTTTTGAAAACCCAAATTCGATTTCAAAGCTTCAAAGTTTTTTAATGGCTGTCAATGGTGGAGAGTCAAACACCATCAAAATTTATTAATTGACAATTACAATTTGAACACCAATTGTGCAACATGAAAGGAAATTGCTAAGTTAAAACGATTGAAATCCATTGATGAATTTCATTAAAACTATATACAACAAGAAAGCATAAAAAAAAAAGAGAACACCAAATGAAGAAAAATTGGGGGAAAAAATAGATAAGGAGAGTAGAGGGACGAAGAGAGACGGAGACAGAGACGGTGAGAGAGAGTGGGCAAGTATAAAGGGATAAAGAAATAACTGATATTCCTTATTCAATTTTTAATATAAATGGATACTTATTTAAATTTTATTTATATATAATTGATAAATTATATATGATCATGTAATTAAATTGAAACTTGAGTAAGGAGAGTAATAAGGTTCTACATAGTGTGTAGGAAGGTAAAATCCAATTTTAGAACGAGGATATCAAAACATTTGTAGTTCAAAAGTTTGACAATTCAAAGAACTTTAATTTGTCAACATAGCCAAGTCGCAATTTGTAGACACTACGTAGACCATCATGCCGGATTGGTTGGTAGGAGAAAAGGGGTTCTTATTTGGTAAAAGCGTATATATGAACATGAAAATATAAAACTATTATATATTTGGAGGTCGTATATTTGATATACTGTACTAAATTATTTGGGAATTATAGTCCTGAAATTATAATTTTTGAACTAAATTATCCCATGGGAAGTGGACAAAATAATCTCAAATTTGATGGGATAAGATAAAATATGCAGTATTAAGTCTTAAATTAAATTTATATTATGTTTGGTTGGCGGTATAAATTTATCTTAAAATAAATTAATACAGTCAACCAGATACAATATAAATTTAATTCCATGCTATATTCCACCTTGTCCCGCGTACTAAATAACAATGTATTAATTGAAGGATTCAGCTTTAGACAAAAAAGGACGGATTAAGACAAAAAAAAAACTATGAAAAAGGGATTTAACCAGAAATACTGGAAAGTCTCATCTAGCTACTAGAAATAGCAACACATAAAACTGCGGCGGTCACTAGAAATAGATTAAGGAAATAATAAATAGAAATTGCATCCCAAAATAGACAAAAAATAACAAAAAGTTCAAAACTGAATCTCTAAATGTTAGTTGATGTTAAATCTTTTTTTCCATTAGTCCTCTTAAATATAATAACCATAATTTATTAAATATTTAATAGAAATAAAAAATACTAAATTTTTAACAAACTTAAAGAACCAACACAACTCAAAAATATATTTAAGTGGCGGTTTTGAACCTATCCCGATATAAGGAACCATTATAGTCACTTTTCTACTATAGGTCAGGATTCGTGCAGTATGGAACTGCATGCCTACATGTCAAAATCGAAAAATAATAACTATACTGAAATTAAAGAAAAAATCACATTAATAAATTTTGTGAAAGTTGTATGACAGATAGGACATAAAAGTTATCCTTCACTATACAATTCTGAGAAATCAATGCCCCGAGATAAGTACTATCATATATTTAGATCGTAGAATCGTGTGGAAAGAAAAATCAAGATTTTAAATAGTTAATAGCCTAAAATCCTCCTAAATTACGATGATTTTTTCAGTTTCCTGCTTAAATTATTCGGTGATTTCAGAATCATTATCCTTTAAATTTAAACTACCCTTATTGTATTTCTGACAAAACGTATGTAATAATTTGCTATTCAACGTGTGATGGCAAAAAAAGCTTGTCAGCATGACTAATTAGGCTACACTCTTTCAAATTCTTTTAAAATTTTCTCCCAATTTCCTTTATATCCTACCTTTCTTCCTTATTTATTCACCATTCTTCCTCATTTTTTACTTTTCTTCTTTACTTTTTACTTTTCTTCTCTATTTCTCTATCTGCTTCATCTGAATTTCTGCCTCTCTTGTTATTACTGGATCTAGTTCTTATCTTTCTCGTTTATTCTTCTTTCATTTATTACCGGAGTTCGTTTGAAAGAATTCAACAACTCACAAAAAAGATCTAATTTTTTTTGGTGAAATCGAATTGAATCCCAACAAATTTATACTATAATTTTGCAATAAATAAGTCAATTTTTTAAAATAAAGAGTACCGTGTATAGCTATCTTCTTCAAAGCAGTTCGAATTTTTACAAAATAATGTTCACTTAGGCGGAATTCAAATGAACCCTAGATTTTTCAGCAAACCCTAGTTTTAAATCCCCAATCTCGAACAAATTTAAAACTAAGACTGAGCAATCAAGAGTTATAACGAAAAAATCAAGGTTATAACGAAGCTTAATGGAGCAAATCACTTTGAGAGTTGTAGTGTCTATCATCGGAAGAGAGAAAAGAAAATGAGAATTGACGGAAATTATTTTACCCTATCTGATGGGCTATAATTCATGGTTTAGCACGCTATTCGCCTTGCATTTTATACGCTTTAATGATAAATTATATTTTATTTGCTCGTAATGAAGGTCATTTTATGTGTAAGTGAATTAGAGATGAAAGTAGAGAAAAAAGGATACTTAAAAGTCGAAAGCGTGCTCAGGAGCAATTGAAAAGGAGAAGCTGGCGAAGCCAGGCCTACACTGGGCGTTATACCTGGCGAAGCCAGGCCTAGAGCAGGCCTTATACCTGGCGACGCCAGGCATGTAGCGGGCGATAGACCTGGCGAGGTGAGGCAGAAGCGAGATTGACCAAGCTTTATTCCTGGCTACGCCAGGCCTGGGGCGAGGTCTACCAGGCGTTAGGCCTCGCGAGGCCAGGTCTGAGCGCGCACAGTCCGAGTTTTGAAGACTTATTTTGTCTCCGGGTTTGACTAGGACTTTGCCTATACGTTTAGGTCTTTTCCTACACATATATATAGATCTAAAAACGCCACTTTGGAGGACTTTTGCAACAGGAGGCAAGAACACACTAGGAGTAAGGCGGGAAATTCTTCTACGAGTTTTTCACTTCCTTCTTCCTATTTTCATTATTGGTTATGAATTCTAGTATTGTAAGTTATGCATACTAATATGAATAGCTAATTTGTTATCTAGGGTTTTGATGGAACCTATTGGAGGATGATTTTCCTGTTACGTTAATATAGATTTACTGTAGCCTTTTCTCTATTTGTTCAACTACTTTTATCTTGTGGTTGGATGAAGAGCTCTCAATCGACTGTGCCTATTTAGTGTATATTACTCGGGAAATAGTGCATATTTAGGTAGTTGTTGAACAACATCACTCCTAACGTATATGAGGGATCAATACGAAGGGTTTAAAGGTGGGATTAGGGATAACGAAACCTTGGTGCGATCCGAGTGAGCCGTACTTAATGCCAACTAGCGTAATTCGGGAGAATATGTCTAGAAAATTATGGTAATTACTCGGGAGAGAGTTACGACACTCAGAGCTATCATGATCGGTTGAGAATACTTAGGCAAAATTATAGAAGACGTAGCGGGAAGGATTCCGACAATTAGAGAAATCATAACTCTAGACCTCCTTAATCTTGTCTCCAATCCTTATCCTTGTTAATTGATAGTTTTACTGCTTTTTAGTATTTATTAGTTAATTAGATAAAATAAATATTATAATCTCTATAATTAGGAAATTGTTTGGACTTGTGTTTCTTAGCAATATTGAACAGTTGTAGTTAAGCCTTAGTTCTCTATGGGATTCGACTCCAGACTTATAAACCGGATTATATTTGCAACGACCGCTTAGTCCTTTTTATAAGGCATAGTTGGGCATGATTAAATTTTGGCGCCATTGCCGGAGAACTAACGGTGTAGCTATAGGTGTACGTATTGCTAGGTTTCAAGTTTGAACTTTTATTTTTATTTTTTTTTATTTTTGTGCTACTTGTTGATTTTAAAAACATGGCATCTTGGAATTATAAGAGTTTTGATGTTGGTAATTCTACTTTTAATCCTCCTTATGCATATTGTAGAGGAAACCACTAATGGCAAAATTATCAAAATATTCCCGAGAGTGAGTTATGTGCACCAACTCAATCTTATGTGTGGAATGTGTATGATATGTGTGGTGGTCAAGATGGTCACTTTCATGGTTGTGCTTATATTTCTTATCTTCCCCCAACCCCTTACTTTGATGGTTTATTTTTTTCTTGTGAAGTTAATAGGAATAAAGAACCCAGGGATAATGACCTGAAAGAGATCAAGAATATGTTAAAGTGCCTTGTGGAACAAAATAGTAAAAGACAGCTGCAAATAGAAAGCCAAGAGAAAACTATTCGCAACATGGAGGCTCAAGTGAGTCAAGTGATTGAAGCTTTTAATGCTCAGCAAGCCAATTTTGGGGATAGTAGCCAAGAAGAGCCTAAATTAGATGCTGAAATTGAGGTGCAAATGGAAGAGGTCAGAGTAGAAAACCAACAATCTAACCAAATAGAATTTGAAGATGTCGATGTTGAAGAAGTAATACTAGAGTCAACCAGGGACGTTGAGGGTACATATTTAGTTGACTTTAGTGTCATTGGTGTTGAGGATGTTGACAGTCCCAAAGTTCATGTAGTTGAGCGCAATGGTCCACACTCTAAGCATTTTTCCACATTGTGTTTGGATGATGATATAGAGATAGAGTCATCCAAGCCACTTGAGGAGTCAAATAATGAGGAACAAGGTGCCTACATTCTGGAATTCTTCTTGCCAGAAAGTCGGTATTACACACCTCATCTAAAGGCCAAGAAGTGCAGAATACTACATTATTTTATTGGGCCAGTCAGATTCATTCTACCTCCCCACGAGCATGATCATAGAGCAGAATCAAAAGTTGGGGTCCAATTCATAAGTTCAAAGTGGATGAAGAAAGGGATTCGCGTCGTGGCACGACGTTAAATCAAGCGATTGTTGGGAGATAACTCAACTTTACTGCTTTCTTTTATTTTTTTATTTTTTTTAATTGTATTATGTTTGTAGTGTCGTTTTTTGATTTTCTAGGAGCATGGAAAGTAAAGCTATTGGAAGGATGCAACAACAAACCAGATGGTTGGAACTAAGTGTGAGGTACCCGCACGAAGGACCAGGCCAGGGAGAAGTCTGAGACTCTGAGTACCCCATGAGCTGCTAGTACTTCGGCCTTTGGCCTACCAGGGAGTTTCTTTTAACCTCTTATTAATATGGTGTGCATTGGGGACAAGGCACAATTTTAAGTGTGGGGTGAGGAGATTGTTTGGGTGACTTTCTACACTATTTTAGCCGTGTTAGTTTAATTGGATAATGTTTTTTTTTTTAGAAAAATGAAAAAAAAAAGAGTGGACTTTTCCCGACAATGGATATCCTAGACAATTTTCTTGAAGGATTAAAATCTAAACAAAAAATCCAAAAATATGTCTTTTAGTTTTCTTTAGGTAGTAATAATCCCCCGTGATTTTTCTTTGTGCCTCAATTCTTTTCCATGGGATGTAGTTTGAATCGGGTCATAGTTTTTTTATTTTTAAAGTAGAATAAGATTGAGGGAATAAAAGAAGGAAGATGAAATTCTTAGGCGCTTTTTGACTTATTTGATAGTAGCATATTTAGGCTCTAGCATGTGTATTATCTTCCCTATAGTTTGAAATTGCTTATGATGCCTTATTGAGTCAGATAGCATGTCTATTAACGTCTATGTCTCATTTTCTTGGATCCTGTTCACTTTGTGCTTAATGCTTAATATTTTGTGGCTCCGTGAATACTTGTAACTATTTGAGAATCGGAATGGAACCGTCCTTAGTGAGTCATGCGCCATGTGTGGTGAGAAATTGTGTAGTCCATATTTTTGTGATTGAGTCTAGAACTTGCCCGATATGTGAGTTGAAGCAAATTTTTAGGTGATGCTCGATTTGAAAAATGATTTTAGGCTTTCTTTGATCTTGTTGAGCTTATTGTTTACCATAAATAAAATTTATCCATAGTTAACCCTTTTGAACCTATAGACTTTTATTTGGCACCCACATTACAAGCCTATACCCTTTTTGTTCTTAATTGACATTTTTATTATCCTTTTACCTCTTAAAATACTTTAATTGTGAAATGAGTGCTAGAAGAAGTAAGGATTAAGTGTGGGGTGGCTTTTGAGTGGAACCAATGAAAAGAAGAAATGTGCACTTGTTTGGTAAAAGAATACACCACTGGTGAAAATTGCAAAAGAAAAAAAAAATTTAGATGAATAAATTGATATCTTTTTCTTGATAGTGGGTATGAATTAAAGTAGTGCCTAAAGAAAGAGAGAACATTGTTAAGGATAATTTTGTTTGTGAAATTGAAGTGGATTGAGGAATTTGCACTTAAAGTTATTATGTGATGTGTTAAAGTGCTTAGGAAGGCGAACCACTATTCCTAAATACATCCTACCCACTCCTTAGCCCACATTACAACCTTGAAAAAGTCCTAATTGATTTTAGATCGAGTAAGCCTATATTAGTAGAGATTTACATTAAGGGCAAGCCTATGATGCCAATTGCATGCATGTGACTTCTGTTGTGAGAGTGAGAGATTTTCTTTGATATATATATGAGTCCCTAAAGTATATTTGAGCATTTGATTTAAGTGTGTGGATTCAACTTCTCTTTTGTTCTTGTTGTGAGGGCACATGGTTTCATGAGGGATAGATAACATTATTAGACTTCTCTAGGTTGTTGGGTGTTCAAGCCATGAGTGCATTGTGACTTTTGAGTCGGTTTGTAAGGCTAGGATTGTTACGAGCATGTTGTAGTTGTTGTGAATGTTTTGAAATATGGCATAAGAAAAGGGAAGTGTATGATATTTTATATGCTAAAGTTTAATTATTGCTATCAACCATAGTAATTGGTGTAGTGTGCTTCAAAAGTGTTAAATATGTTAAGTACTCAAAGATAGTGTAAAGTGTTTGGTTGACTCGAGGACGAGCAACGTTTAAGTGTGGGGTATCCTTTTTTTTAATCGGGTCAATATTTGCCCCTATAATAATATTTTGTTATAATTTTAATAATTAATTTATTGAGTCAATTTTTAGATTAAGCTAATTAATTTCACACGTGGATTGTCACACGGCAATATTCTCTTTTATATTTTAATATAAAGAAAAATATAGTTTAGGGGCGTCTGAGGATACCGAATGGTTTAAACATGAAACTTATAAAAATGTAATAATTTAGAAGGATACGATTTTAGGGTATTACCTCTTATAAATACTGCACATTATTACAATCCATATCGCAATTCTGGAAACAACACTAAGGAAAGCAATTATTAACGCATTTTTTAGGTTATCCATAATAATGATTACTTTATATAAAATCCCAATTATAGATGGGACAAGAGAGCATAAGAAAATGAATCCAAAACTAACAACCAAATCATGCATGACCTATCCCCTAATTATTAATCTGTTTAAATTTAAAACATTTCATGGTAGGCCATGGGAGTCAACCTTTTGTTGTGTATATTATAACTAATCATGGCAATTACATAAACAAGAGGGAAAAATCATATTTCTATAGTATGCTACATATAAGTAATAGTGTAAAATACTTTTTACACTAATATCGTATATTAACTTGTTGTAGCAGGTAATTTAACTTATTTTTATGTTATTAATTCATGTTTAACTGTATAATTGGTTACATGTATAGTTATCTTTTAGGTGACCTAACAGTATAATTTTTTTTTTTTATGTTGTCATTTGTATAGAAGTTAAATGCTATAATTATAAACTTATATTAACTTTTATTTTAATCTTATAAATCTTGTCGGCTTCTTAGTTTTGCTTAAGTTCGGATTCTCTTCACTTTCGCAAATTCTTTACCACCTGAAATTATATCATATTGATCATGATTGGTAGAGAATCATATGCCTTATCATTTTAAAAACGCTACTTTAACTTTAGAGCTATTAATAATGATTAATAATGGTTAATTAACTCAAGCACTTCTAAAAAGTATACACTTCAAAGAAATTCCAAAGCAAGAAGGGACGGAGTTAGTATATAAGTTACGTGTTCGACCGAACTCAGCAACTTTTGGTTCGAACTTTAATATGTGTTTAAAAAATTTACTAAATATGTACAAATATAAATTTCGAACTCAATAACTCAAATAATCCATTGATTAATGACATTTAAACATATAAATTTTAAATTCTCGCTGCACCTCTAAAAGCAGGGTATATACTACTCAATTAGTCCAAAATCACAAGCAAATATTTACTGTATGCAAACCAGAAACTGCAGTAATTAAAAGAAAGCTAAAGGAGGACAACCAAAAAGTGATTTGTAAAAAAGAAGAATAACTTTAGCAATAATCATATACTAAAAGGTTATGGTTGGAAAGTATGAAAATAATTGCATTTACCATACATAAGGAACTGCTTTTTCCTCTTCTTTGTTACCCCTGTATCGAATGATGGGATCAAAAGGTAAACTTTCTTAGCAATTCAAGAAAATCTTGAGGCATGTATTTATTTTAGTGCATCGTAATATTTTCTTATAATTATGATATTCGATATGAGAAGAAATTACCTAGTATTTTTATATTAACTGATATCTCATGTTTCTCAATTCACTCATTGATATATATATTTATGTGTATATATATATATATATATATATAGCATAATTAATAAGTAGAATAATTATATTTTTGTGAGGAAAAACATCAAGCTATTTTGGGGGTTACAGTATAATTTATTGAAAGTTTCGGCGTTGACGTGTACTTCTTAACAGCTGGGTAACTACTGGACTTCTATCAGATAGATTTTTATTGCTCACGCGCTTTATTGTACGTGAAGCTCACAGTTTATTTATAAAGGGTAAATTGGGATTTGCACAGCAACCGAATTTAAGGGGAGGGGCAAACTGAAAAATTGTGTCTTTTTCTGAATTTCAGGTTTGGAATTGGATTTCATCCATTTATGAATCACATGGTTTTACAACTTTACATCATTGGCTTGAAAAGAAAAATATTTAAAATTTGAAAGAGACACTATTTTTACTCTCTTTAAATAAACAAGAATAAGTGCAAGAGGTCGTCCATAAAGTTAGAGAATATAAATAACTTTTTCGAAGAAGTTTAAGGGGCAACTTATATTTTTTTCTAAAATTTATATTACTAAAATTAGCATAAATGCATAGCTTATTCAGAAATTTATATATTATTTTACATGATATAAAATAATGGAATAAATGCGTATACCATCAAGATGTGAGGTAATATATTCTTTGAAGTAAATACTCTTTACATGACAATCCATGTGTCATTAGTCAACATATAATATTTTATATAATATCATTCACCCATAATAATTCTTAGACTATCATTATACAACAATTTATGTAGTATCAATGTTTTAAAAAGCAAAATTGAGACTTTTTCCTAGATGATACACTCGTAAAATCTCCTAAAATAGACATGTCAGACCTGTGTCTCATGGGATTTACGGCTTAAGCGTCCGAACATATGCTAAGATATGACCAATATTCAACGCACAAGGTTTATCCCATATGCAATCGTATGTAATTAGCCTTATAGATCCTAAAGTCATTTCATAATTTGAATTACTCTTCAAAACCTCTTCATTGATTATAACTTAGAAGTTGAGGATGTAGCAACTAAAAATAAGTGACTAATATCACATATTCTCAATTTTGATAAAAGTGATTTTGATGGACAATTCATGTGGAAAATTTTCATCTCTTAACTTTTGTTAAATCTTCATAATTGAAATTTTCATATGTTTCTTTTCAAATCTTGGCGACCTTATCTAATTTATTATTGAGTTTAGCTCATATGCATGGATAGAGTAAAGATTTTATATGAGTCACATAAAAAATATCTACATGACTTCATAAAAAATAAAATTTATAATTTTAAAAATAAAATATGTCCGTGATTTAACAAGTAAATATGACATGATAATATATAATTTTTTATAATATTAATATGTATAGTTTAAACTCTTTATTATTAGTATGCTACTTACACACTTCTTTTTTTGTGTAACTCCTAATCTTGGTCAGACTTGTGGTAGAAAATACCTCAAATATATAAAAAGGAATCGTAACGGCTAACAAATATAGAATAAAAAATATGGTACTAATATCTAATCCTTACTGCATGTACACCATAAAAGATAAACTGATTCTTTTACTAGTAAACAAAATAGACGAATAGTTAATGCAAGTACTTCACATTCACATATAATAACATATATTCCAATACTAACACGTATAATACAGCGAGGGTCTATTGAAAACATGTTTCTATCTCCATAACCTATACGTAAGGTTTTGCTTACCCGCTACCTTTTCAAGATCTCACTATATGAAATTATATTGATTATATTATTATTGTTATTACCACTTATAAATTATAATATGATGTATAAGATCCTTAACACTTGATCTAGACCGCATGTTCAAATTTTAGAAATGAGAATTCGTTTAGTAAAAAACAATTTTCTTTTAATGAGCACTATGTAATAAGATTCCGAATTAATCTATACTCGGGACCTCAACGAAAATATCGAAAAAATTAAAAAATATAAGTGTGCATTATCCAAAGGGTAGCTGCTGAAAGTATTCCTGGAAAATTTTCAAAAGAAAATGAAAAATAAAAACTACAGTACATAAGAAGCTGTATTTTTCCTGCTGTTGAAGCGTCACTGCTCACTCCCTCCCTTTTCTTCCACACAGAGAGAAAGAGAAAGAGAAAGAGAAAGAAAGAGGGAACCATTGAACCAACCACCATTGAAGTCCGAGCTTAATGCCCGTAGATCCGTCGGCATTGGCGCATTTTAGCCCCACCCACTTATCGTAAAGTATCTCATTCACTCTTTTCTTCCTCACTATACTCTCTATCCTCTCTCTCTCTCTCTTTAGTTAATAAAAAGTAAAATCCATTTGTGTCCTTTATTGTTGCTGTTCTTGTTATTGTCCTTTTAGTACCTTTCTTTGTACCCACTTCACACCCCTCTTTTAAAGTCTATATTTTTGTGAAGTAAAAGCATAAAGGAGCCAAGAAACAAGAATATTTAGAAAAAAAAAACAAGTCTAAAGCTGTAGTTTTGTAGCAAATTTGAGGTTGTGAGTGTAAGGAAGCTTCAGATCTGAAGATGGACAAGAACAAGAACAAGTGTTGTTGCTGCTGCTGCTTTCTTGGTCCTTTCTTTTTTGGTCGTTGACTTGAAGGACTGAAAGTAGAAACTAGTCAGCTATTTTTGGAGTTTTTTGAGAAGCTTTCTTGAGGGACAAAATTTTCAAGAATCAGCTTTTTTTAGGCTGTTGTGTGGCTTTTGCTAGAGAAAGATAAGAGGGGTATTGATATAATCATTGGTTAATAGTAAACATGCTGGCTTTTGGAAGTCCTAATTGTAACAATATTGGTTTTACAAGCTCTAGTTGCCACACTTTACGTAGAGAACTGCAGGTCTTCTCTCTCTCTCTCTCTCTATATATATATATATATATATCTATCTATCTATCTATCTATCTCTGTTTTTCTTCACTTTACTAATTTACTGTTCAAGTTTTGTTTTTTTGTCTTTCTTGTATCTTGGTCTGAAGCCTGAAAATCCTTGGGACTGAATGTTCTGTATAGGGGAAGTTTGTTTATAGTTCTTGAATTTTGTTTTTCATGGTGCTTATAGAAAAATAATTTACTTTTCTTGTTTTTTTCTCTTCAGTTTTCTTTGATTTTGGAAAAAGATTGGACCTTTTACCTGATTTTGAGGTGGGGTTATGCTCAGTGGTGAATAATTTGGAGTTAACTCTATATTGGGTAGTCTATGCTTTAAGAAAACTATTTACTTTGTGTTTGTTTAATGATTTGGTAGTAATCATGGCTTGTCAAGTAAATTGAAGTAGTTGGTTTTGTTTTTGAGTTTTAAGTAAGTTAAAGTCTAATGGCTTTTATGTGATATGATGGTTTATGGATCATGAAATCCAGGTTTGCTTATATTGACTTATTCTGGGATGTCTTTGTTTTTGTTTTATCTCACAGTAGTCCATAAATGCTTCGTTCAAGTTTGATTTTTCAACTGGAATTTTACAATAGTAGAAAAGATAACGGTAAAGTTGTCTTCCGTATTGACCTATAGGTTACGGGTTCGAGCCGTGGAATTAGCCACTGATACTTGCGTCATGTAAGCTGCCTACAACACACCCGTGTGGGTTGGGTCACTTCCCTGGTCCCTGTGTGAACGCATGGTGCTTCGTGCAATGTGCTGCCCTTTTAGTAGACCCTTTAGTAGAGAAGATAACATTTTGAGTCCAAGATTTCATGTAGTTCCTGCATAGGATTCTGGTTGAATAAGATGCGGAGAAGGGCTTGTACTGCTCGCCTTTAATTGATATGTTCATTCAGTACGGATATAGCCCACAACATAAAATTAGCCTTATGAATTCAATCTTAAGTAGGGGACATAGCCCACCTAGGAATTTTTAAAGGGATTTCTGGCTTCTGGGAGGGAAAAGAAGCAAGTAGTGTTTCCTGTTTTCCATGTATGTGAGAGAATGCATAACATTGGTCCTTGAACTGTGTAATCTGTATTGACTCGGTATTGCTGTGATGTCCAGCAAATATGGACCGATATTGGAGAGAGTGAATCTGATAAAGACCGTATGCTGTTGGAGCTGGAAAGAGAGTGTATGGAAGTCTACCGAAGAAAAGTTGAAGAAGCGGCCAATGCAAAAGCACGTCTTCATCAATCTGTTGCAGCTAAAGAAGCTGAGCTCGCTACCTTAATGGCTGCTCTTGGCGAACTCAACATTAATTCACCGGTATTGAACACTTCTCTCTAAGTGCGGAAGCTTTTATCATAAATGATTTATCTTCCAAACCCCTCTTCTCCCCCTTGTGTATATTTTTCCTTTCATATGGTACTAGTACTGCTTCTTCTTCTTGGTAGGGTACTTACTTTCATCAAATCCACCAAATATCTATAAACTGATTTCTTGCTTGTAGCCTTATTTTTGGCGATACCCTAGCTCGTGCAAAATGGATATAGTAGATGCTATTGTTACTTTTGCCGTATGGCTCAGAAGTTCTTCTGGGTTGTTATGTTGTATCTTTTCTTAAGCAGTTAGCGTGATTGAACAGCCTATGGTTTCTAAATCAAGGGCAGATCTTCCCAATAACAGGGATCTCAAATTGAGATGATATTACCTTATTAATAAAGAATCTTCTGAATATCAGTGGATCTCGTAAATGGGAACTGCAGAAGTTTTGTTGGTGTGAAAATGTGTAGGATGATCCATCTCATGATTTCTTATTTTCCAAAATGAAAATACTGTTTTGGAACCAAACAACTTCAGTTTTGATTTTTGAAAAACTTTCTAGAATCCTTTTGAACAACTGATCCTATTTTTTGCTTGTTAATTCTGCTTTTCTGGTCATAACAGATACAGTCAGAGAAAAAATCAGCTCCACTGAAGGATCAGCTTGGGTTAATTATGCCTCTTGTAGATGATTTAAAAGCTAAGAAAGATGAAAGAGTTAAGCAGTTCGGAGATATAAAGGCGCAAATTGAGAAAATAACTGGTGAGATTTCAGGGTGTTGTAATCTTGTCAATTCTCTGAGTAGCTTAAACTTGGATGAACATGACTTGTCAATGAGAAAGCTCTCAGAATGCCAATCCCATCTACTTGCTCTCCAAAAGGAGAAGGTATGCATGGCCTATAATGTGTTTCGTTCATATCTTGTTTGCATGGTTATTTTTTAATATTTTTTAAGAATCCGACTGTCTTAACCATCATGAATGGTGCATTTTTTGGCGGCTGTCTTTCTTTTAGCAAATTAAATAATAGATGATTTTTCTGCATGCAGTCTGTGCGGATCCAAAGAGTTCTGTACAGTGTGAATGAGGTTCACACTTTGTGCGGTGTACTTGGGCTGGATTTTAGCAAAACTGTAAGTAATGTGCATCCAAGCTTGCATGAGACAAACCCCGGACAATACACAAACATCAGTGACAGCACACTGGAAGGTCTAGACCAGGCCATCCTTAGATTGAAAACAGAACGAAAAGTTCGATATCAGAAGGTATTATGTTCCTAGGTACTGTACTGTCTTTTATGTCCTCCCTATCTAATCACATCAATAATGCAGCTAAAGGATGTGGTGGGATCGCTGTTTGAGCTTTGGAACTTGATGGATACAATGAGAGAAGAAAGGAGTAAGTTATCAAGGATCATTTCTGTTCTTGATATTTCTGAATCAGAGGTCGTGGAGCCTGGTGCTCTTTCATTAGAGGTTAATCAACAGGTCAGCAAGCACTTCCTACCTCTTTTAATTTTTCCCTAACTCTTGCGCTGTTGCTTTCTTTCTTTTTTTGGGTTAAGTTTCATTTCCACCCTCATTGCTTTTCTCCTCGAGTGATTTGGCACAGAGAATGATTCCAATGTGAGCATTTATTGAGGAAGAGAGTGCATATACTAGTTTACTGGGCTGATTTTGTAGTAATGCAACCACTAATATGTGCATATATACATATGTACTAAATGGCAAATATGCTCAAGTAGTGATCACTTGAGGTTGATGAATTCTCAGGCTGACGGTAGAAATTTGATTTTGTCTATTACATTGGTTTGACATTGATAGGTATCAGCAGAAGTTGAGAGGCTGAATAAATTGAAAGCAAGCAGGATGAAGGAGTTGGTCATGAAAAGGAGGGCAGAATTGGAGGACTTATGCTACAAAACCCATATTCAACCTGATCAAAGTACTGCTGCTGATAAATCCAGTGCAATGATCGACTCTGGTAAGTCGTCTAATCTTGGATTCATTAAAGGCTCTGTTCATCGGAACTTCAGTGCACAGAAATGAATCCAATCTCCATTTGAAGGTCTTGTGGACCCTTGTGAACTCCTAGCAAATATTGAAGCACAAATAAACAACGTGAAGGATGAAGCTTTAAGCCGAAAAGAAATTATGGATAGGATAGAGCGGTGGCTTTCAGCATGTGATGAGGAAAACTGGCTTGAAGATTATAACCGGGTAAGTAAAAGCTAAGTAATTGATTTCTTGTAGCCAATGATATTAGCTGATCTAAAATCTCCATTCCCTACTGATCGACTCTTCTAGTACGTTTTATTTTTATTGTTGGCAAAAAAATTTCATCGGCAAAAGTTTGATTAGTTTTTTATTATCAGGATCATACACGTTACAGTGGTGGAAGAGGTGCTCACATAAATCTAAAGCGGGCAGAACGAGCAAGAATTACAGTGACTAAGATTCCAGGTATTCTACTCTACCTCTTTCATTGGTGTCATATAATCCTGGCTCATTAGCATAAATGGAACTCAATGTCTTTTTATACTCAGGTATGGTTGACAGTTTGATTAACAAGACACTAGCTTGGGAAGATGAGAAACAGAAGTTGTTTCTGTACGATGGGGTGAGTTCCTTTGCAGCTACATGTTGCTAGATTGTTTCTATTGTTGCTACTGTTAGTCAACTGAACTTGGTTTACTTGTAGGTGAGATTGGTGTCAATATTGGAGGATTACAAAGTTAGTCGACATCAGAAAGAAGAGGAGAAGAAACGGGCTCGGGTATTTTCAAATACCCCCATATACTAATAAATGCTGATTTGGTAGATGAAGCGTATGTATGTAAGGGAATGCACAATATCAAAAACTCACTGAAATGCTATTATCTTTTCTTTTACACAGGATCAGAAGAAACTCCAAGATATGCTGCTGGCAGAGAAGGAATCTATATATGGTTCTAGACCTAGTCCGAGAAGAAGCAGCAGCTTTAGGAAAACGAATGGATACCATGCAAATGGAAATGGGTCAGTCACCCCCTCGCCACGCCGGAACTCAGTTGGTTGTGCAACTCCAGAGCTTTCAACACCCTGTTCCTACTCTGGGCGGCAGAATACCTATTTCAAGGAAATGAGAAGACTATCTACTGCCCCTCTCAACTTTGTGGCTATAGCAAAAGAAGAGACAATGTCATTTTCTTCTATTGGAGGTTCTGAGCCAGAATCCCCACCTCAAGGCTGAATTCACAACTTGAGTAGGTAAGTTTTTCCCTTTGTTTGCTGTACTTTAGTGAACTTTGGAAATTTTAACATGTCAAAATTCGCTATGAAACTTTGGTACTTCAAGATTGTCTTTTGAGATGTTTGAGGATAAGAATCATCTCCTTGAAAAGCCTCTTTCGCTTTTTCTCGGTAATCTCCCCACAACTACCATCAGACAGCACTATTGATTCACAAATCAGTATTTAAATGTTTATACGCAGCTTTTGATAACTTAAGCAAACAATAAGTAAGCAATCCTGTCACCGTTTTTCCGTTCCTCTTATTATGCTGTAATGTCTTTATTAGTTTAAAGTGGTTACAAACTGTATTGAAATTTTAACACTTGTTAAGTATTTCAGGCTCATGTCACTTGCTCCTCATAATGTATATAAATGTCTTTGCAGGGAGATGATCGCGTAATCTTCCTAATTCCAAGGCAACATAACAGAAGAAGGATATACCTCAGAACATGTGAATACTGAAGGGAGTGTACACTACTGTAAAGTGTTAGGCAGTTCTAGCTCTTAGTGACTCTTTTTGCTAGTGACTTTGCTGGTTACTATAGAGATTGTTGTGGATATATTAGTGATAATGAAGTTCTCTGATTGAATAGAAGTTCACTGACCAATATGTACCTTGAATATTTTCTTTTTGTTAGTCATTTGCATGTACATATAGTGGAATGTGATTGCTATGATTTGATTAGGAACCCTTCTTTATTTGGATTGTGTAATTTAGGACCTCTTAAATTTCTAGCTCCCAATAAAGCTTGTACCATTCAAATGTTCACTGATCATTCTTACTCATGTTTGTTTGGGTGAAATTGAATTCTCTTAATGAATTACTGACAATCAGTTGGTGTTTGGACGTTTTAACCTTGGACCTTTTAGTGAAAATTGAAATTGCTTAGCTTGTAATAGTTTTAAATACATGAAATAATATCATTCATTGAAAAGGGGGAGAGGAGGGAGGTGGACTAAATAAAAAAAAAGGGTAGCTCAGTGTACTAAGCTCCCGCTATGCGCAGGGTTAGGGGAAGGATCGGACCACAAGAATTTATTGTACGCAGAAAGAAACATACAAATAGCCAATACAACACATCAATGATCTTAAAGTGACAAAATAAATTCAATGACTTGGTAAATAAAAATTGTAAGTTGGATGATAATTGAGAAATTAACTCCAGATATGAACACAATTCAGCTGGGCTTGACACTGAAAGTAGCAATAGTAATTAACATTCTCTATCCCTAAAAGGGACAATAATGACATAGTGTCAAGTCTTAAGGTCACTCAGTAAACTAGTGGATTGCAACCAAGATAGCAATTCTTCCAACTCCCAGTTAATGCTGACGAAAAACAACTCGGATGGGAACATCATCTTCTATGTCAGGATTAAAAAAAAGAGATAACTTTCAAGACACTGTAACGGGCGCTTCACATGCCAAACAGCGAAGGAAACAATGCACCAAACTGGAGAGAAAGTAATTGTGACCAGTACTATATGCTAAAACACCAAAAGAGAAACTATATTATCTCAAATTTACCTATCATTGATGACTATAAAGATCTAATATAGTATTTGTACAAGAACCTATTGAATGATCACTTCTGCTTTACTAGAGATAGCTTGTCCATTTAGTTTCTTTTGGATTGAGTTACGTTGTCTTCCACTGAATGGAACGTCCAAATTGTTCTCCCACTTACTACAACCCAAATAACAGCTGTACCCTCGGGCGAGAAACATTTGCTCAAGAGTTATTGCACTTCTCAGAATATAAAGAACAAATTCAATCTCTGATCCTGTTCCATCAAATCCACAAAATATCACTTCTTTTAGTTCAGTGTGACATGTAGGAGATAAAGCAGGCCCTCTACTTCCTTCTCCATTCCTCGTTGTCCTTGTTTTTTTTACCTGAAGTCACAATGAGAATGAGACCAACATATTGCTAAATGATCAAGATGACTTGCGTAGTTTAGCAAGCTGCAATACAAGCCTTTAACTGAACTAAGAGTAATTTCTAAAGCAAAAACACGGACTGTAAGGAATATACTCAGAGTACATTATCCCTAGTTTACCATTGGTTAATACTTGTGTATTGGTGTAAACATGACTTGATGAGAGTGAAACGATGATATACTAATCATAATATCTCTCTTCATTAATTTATGTGGATGTAGGAAAAAATAGTAGACAAGCCATTTCAAACACTAAGTTTATCAAGAGCACCTTATTTTTTTAGTAAATAGTACTAAAAGAATCGCATCTAAGTTTAATATTTAAAATGTCGGAGGAAGACACCGGTTGGAACCAAAAGTCACTACCAACAAACTATGGGCGGTTCCTGATACTACAAATTGGAAAATGGATTACCTACAAAATGATCCGGTAGGCAGTTTTGAAGAAAACCAGAATGAGATTCCAACAAGCAACAAAGTCAGAAAATAGGTTCACAAATCTGAGTTTGGGACCTTTGGAGATTTACAAGGACCTGTGGGTATTAAGAAGCATGTAATGGGCACATGCAAGCTTCAAAATTAAGAACTGGGGAACAAGGGCTACTGATTGATGGGCAATACACTACCATGAAGGAAATGCGGTACTGTTCGAGAATTCAAGGGGCTGTTTCAAATTTCAAAAATATCTAAGACAAAACAGGCAAGGAAAAGGCCTGAAATGCCCTGGGTTACTAAGTTTGCTGAAGCCAACTATTTTTCGCCTATATCCAGGGAGTTTGTAATGGCTCCCAATTTAAAAGGAGAAGGGCCAAGCCAAAACCTTTTGTCCCCGAATCAAAGCCTCAAGTAAGACCAGACCCAGCTGAATTATGTTTTAAGACAAGACTCGTTTTTCACGCATGTCAAGACTGATCTAGACCCTTTTCTGGTCGAAGCTTCCATCACAGGAATTCATCTTCATTTTCTCAAAATTATGTATTACAGCATGATAATCCAGATGACAGAGAAGAACTAACAACTGACATGCAGGCCCGTCGGAGACTACTACCTGGGTCAAAATGATGATTACACAAGCAATTGATGAAGATCCATTCCCTTTAATAGTATGATATGAACAAGAAAGGGATGCCCCAACTTTATCTAGAGAGGCCGAAGCAACTGCTGGGTTCGCAGAAGCATTTTGAAACTTTGCAAACTGATGGGAGTAGACTTTGAAGGTTTCGAAGGGGCAGGAATGTAACTTTTTACAAAAATTGACAACAAAAGACAGCCGAGGACTCAAAAATCACCTGCAACAGAAGTTTTGTGAAGCTGGAGAAGAAAAGGTTAGCCTAAAGCAATGAAGAGTGAAGACCAATATGGAACACCATTCCAGCATGTATTTGGTGGTGTACTATGGAGAGAAAGAAACAGAAAATATTTTGAAGGAAAAACCAGCTCTACTATGAAGATAAAAACTGATAGCTTCCTTTTGATTTCCTTTTGGTGTAATTCAGCATTTGTAGATGAAGCTGAGACCCTGTTACAGTTCATAGATTTACTGCATACATAGTCAGTGGTTCTTTGGGGATGTAATGTAGTGCACAATCTTTGTGCCTTTCAGTTTATAATACATATACCATTTTGAAGAAAAGAACAAACCAAACACTCCTATACCTGAGGGTTCACCCAGAATATATATATGAAAGACCAAGCAAAGAATATCCAGAATATCCAAATAAGAAAAAAAGACGAAGACGCTGAACATAAATAACTCACCACCAAAGCCAAATATTGAAGAAGAGGACAGGCACCCAAGAGGGGGCATAGTTTGACTATGTCAAAACAGTCATCCGTGCTCACAAATATCAAGCTTAACCGCCTAAGGTTTCTGAACATCTTCATCTCCGTTGGGAAGCAGTTAACCTGAAATGCACAATATAAAAGAATAACTAATTTAGGGTCTACAAAAAGACAAAGACTGAAAACTTTGAGAAGACAAGACATGTCAAATTAATACCTGAGACGGAACAAGTTTGACTGTTAAAGATTTAACCTGAGCGGGTAAATCTCTTGCAAAATCATCAAATATGTATGACACTATATCGTCTTCAGGAGGATGAATCATTACATCTTCCAACATGGGAACAAATGAGAAAAAGAATCTTTAAAAAGGTCACTCTCAAGCTTACGAAGATTTGCAGCCTGAAGCTCAATCTCTTCCACTCCGCCACAAGCCGAAAAAACAACAAAGGTTACTGAACCAGAGAGGCGTAGCTTATAAGGAAGCTTACAAAGTTGAAGAGTTAACATCTTAAGGTTAAAACAGGAGGACAAAATGCCCTCCAGTTGTCCGCTAGCTAACAAAACACCCCTCAAAATAAGGCTCACGAGGGAACTAAAATAGACTTCAGAACTTGGTTGCACAATGCAATGGTGCAAAAGCAAATGTTTCAACGAGGATGCTTGAGAGAGAAGCTCAAGAGAAAAATTGAACAACTTGCTGGGATCACAGATAGGGTTGGTGCCAAGAGTGAAGGGAGCAGTGCCACAATCAAAGTAAAGGTATAACGTTTCAACATCTAGTCGTGAAATAGAATGCATCAAGTGGTTAAATTCACTATAAAACTTTCTCGCAAAGCAACATGCCATCTTAATGCGGGGCACTCTACGACCTGAATAAAGTTCTAGTAACTCATTTACTCCTTTCAAGAACTTTTGTTGATAGTAAGGGTACCACTCGTGATCATCACAGTAAACCCCGTACATGTCAAGGCAACTGAAATTTAACGCGGGCATAGAAGAAAAGAGATGCTTCCACCTTCTGGATAAAATGCTCGTCCTAACAGCATCTGTTACTGTCAAATTTGCAAGAAGGGAAGACAAAACTGCATCCGGTAGCTGACTGATGTAATCCTCCTTTGCATTATGAACCTAAAGCGCCAACAAAATCTTTAAGCAGGAATTAAATAGAAGTCATACATTATAGAAGAGCTAGAGAAACTGTATGCCCCATCCTCGGCTTATGGGGAAAATTACTACTCCCTCTATTCTAGTTTGTTTGACATTTTCAAATTTGGAAACAATTTAACATAAACTTCCAATTTTAACCTTAATAATAAGTTTTTAACATCATACAAATGTCATGACATGTTTAAGATTGCAAGTTTCAAAAGTGTTACAGCCAGACAAAAGTTATGTCATGTTAAAAATCGTAAGTTTCAAAAATCTTAATTTCTTTACTAAACTATGTGCCAGTCAACTTTGCCTCATGTTTTGAAACGGAGGGAGCATTACTTATTGTTTATCAAGCAAAATGTGTATACAACAAAATGTGTATACTATTACTGCGGCTCAGTCCCAAACAAGTTAGTAGATATAGCAAAATGTGTACACAACAACAACTACTACTACGAGTCAGTCCCAAACAAGTTAGGAGATATAGCAAAATGTATAGCAAAATGTGTATACAACAACAACTGCTGCTCAGTCCCAAACAAGTTAGGAGATATAGCAACATGTGCATGCAACAACAACTACTACTATTACGGATCAATCCCAAACAAATTAGCAGAAATAGCAAAATGTGTATACAACAACAACTACTACTACTATGGTTAAGTCCAAACAAGTTTGGGGATATAGCAAAAAATGTGTATGTGATAGGTTAAAGTAAACAAGTTTACCAAATTGTTAATTAATCTTCTTGCACTTGACCACAAAAATAGAGCTTTTCTTCTAGGTCTTTTCCGTAATAATTTATCAAAAAAGCGATACCGATTCCTCCCAATGTCTGCAACGGTAAAATCACTCGTCCTCCTCCTCCTGACAAGAACAGAATATTATTATTATTAACTTAAGTTATCCTAATAATTCAACTAAATATCAACACGTTAATGGAAGAAAGTGTTTACCGGGGATGACTATGACTCGATTGGCCGACGCCATTTCTGTTAAATTTGAATTAGAAATTCAGAACCTTCTTTCCCAAGTCAGGCTAGATTATGTGTTATGTCAAAAATCAGGAAATGAGTGCAAATCGTAAAATTGGTCTTTCTATTGTTTGCTTGATCGAAGTTTCGTCGCTGACTTCACACTCTGCTGAGAAGTAAACCCTCTATTTTAACGGGAGCCCTCGTTTTCAAAAAGAAATTCTTTCCATTTCTTTTTTTTTCTTCGTTTTTAAAACACTCCTTATTTCGTTTCTCTTTTCCTTTTTATTTCTTTTCTTGTTTTCCTTTTTCTTTTCTTTTCTTTTCTTTTCTTCTTTTTGGATTTTGTTTTCAACTATACTTTTTTCCCCCTTCCTAAGTTCCTACTCTACTCCCGGGCTCCTCATGTATTTTCTGAGAATTGAGATGAAATATAAGAGTCAATTAATTTAAATAAAAATAATATTATTGAAATCAAGTTATCATTTCACCAAATTATCTATTAATTACGTGCTTTCTGTAAATTTTTTGGATGAAGTAAGTGAGATATCATAAACAGCATCAATAAAATGCGAAAAGGTTATTGAAGAAGTGAGTTGTCAGCTCATTACAATTTAATCCTTTCTACAATTTATTCTCTTCTAATTTTATTTGAAAGGAGGAAAATCAAGAGAGATTGGTGATAAGGAAGGTTTAAATTTCGTTGTGTGCTATGATTAAACAATTTTCTACCGAGAATATCCACTAGAATATCCACTAGAATATTTTCCTCTGATGTCTTATCCTAAAACTAGCCGTTATTCACTCTATTTACGGTGAGTGTTCGACCTTGACCCTAATCTTCGTTGACTCTTCGAACTTGGTCTTCAATAGCTTTATCGGTCTTGCCCTTCTCTTCTTAAGATATCGCTTCGACGTCGGGCGGGCCTTTATCGAAGTCGTACTGGCGACACATGGCAGTCTGCGAGTGCCTCTTTAATGTTAACATGGTTTGATCATATCAAAGGTAATTTTTGACCCATACAGTTAGTCCCTCTACTTATTTAGGTCGTCCTCGCATGTGAGTTCAATGAACATATAATATCATTCGTGGTCGAACTTATCGAGTAGGCTGCAAGAGTCATAATCGTCATGGCTAATAGGCAACGTGGCCCTCTGTGGGCCGCATATTTCAAATACTTTAGGTTTTTCGGGTAAGTTGTTGGAGTTATCTTATCCAAGGGTTAGAGTGACGTCATGACATCATGTGTCATTATGACGCGTATTCCCGATGCGTTGCTTCGATTCGTGCGTGACCCTTGATCGAATCTTTCGTTTCGATTTCGGTGCCAATTATGACGAGCCGTTTTCAGGTTTAGTACCATGATTTCTATAAATAGAGGTTCTTGGGCCTAAATTTGAAGTTTGATTCTTCTAACTTTTCGGAGCACCAATCTTCTTCTCTGAACCTCCTTTCCTTGTTTCGTTGCCCTACATCATTCCCCATCCTCTCATGTTTGTTATTCTTTTTCATTACCTTGAATCATGTCAAACTTACCTTCAGATGCCGGTGAAGAGAGTTGCGTTTCTCCCTTGGCAGTTGTGTTTCCATCCCATGGGGGGAGTGTTTTTGCCATTGCTGAGGATGAAGCTTTCTTGTTGGCGGAGGAAATAATCCCCTGTAACCCCGACGTCAGGTCTGATCTCACCCGATCATCGGACGCTGCACCTGGGATTTTTCTATCGATGATGACATCCAAAGAATTGGTGGAATTCAAGGCCAAGTTTGGTCTTCCAAATCACGTCAAATTGATCACAGCCGAAGGGGACGTGGTGCAGGTTCATCGCCCTGGATACTGCGCTCTATATACCTACCTCTTCCTCATCGGTTATCATTTCCCCTTCTTCCGTTGGTGGAAGAATTTTGTCATCACTACGACGTCTGCCCTGCTCAGCTTGTGCCATACGTCTATAAGATTATTAGAATGCTGACTAAATTTGCCGAGCTGGCGGGGGTCGAACTAACGTTGTAGCATTTGGTACATCTATTCGCCCCTAGCTTCTATAGGGGAACGATGCTGAACTTTCGCCACCATGGAGGCAAATTCTTGGTGGTGAAGACGGACAACAAGGCCGGTCATCAGTTCTGGCTCAACTTATTCTATGCCAGAACTGAGGACGTTGTGGCTAACGTCGATGGCTTTCCTGAGGCTTGGAACTACACACGTAAGTTCCCGGTTTCTATTTCTATTCTTTTACTTTCTCGGAATTAGTTAAAGGGTTTTCCTTTTCTTCCACCCAACGATCAACCTCCTCTTTTAGTCACGCGCATTTCCGATTGGGTCGAGCAAATCCTCCCCCATGTCGTAGGAATCCACGACTGGACGAGCTTCTTCAAGAAGTTCAAACCGGCTCTTCCTTCGACATGTTACTTTTTCTCTTTGGTCGTGGTCGTTTCACTTTCCATTGTATGTCGATTCTTTCTACAAACTTGACGTTTTGTCTCTTTCCCATTGATCTTGTCCAATTTCACTCCTTTATTTGAGGTTATGAAAACGGTCGATGCAATAGTAATACCCAACAAGAGTCGGGGTCAAATTCCACATGGAGTTATATGATTGGGAGTCAGTAGTATATATCTTAGTGCGTGAGTTTGTATATCTAAATTTGCGCTTCCGCAATATTTGATTTTGATTGAAAATCTATATTAAACTACGATTGCAATTCAAAGAAGAAAACTAGGAAATTATTTTTGTTGTTTTCAAATGATATAAAAGGCCTAGGGCTATGACCTTTACCTAAGTGTTTGCCTAATGGGTTGTAAACTTTAAAACTTATTTTATTGATCGGGATATATTATGGCTATCAATACTCAAGTACCCACTCAATACCTCTCGGTCAGAGAGTGATTTTGCCCAATTTGGCTTTCTCAAATCCAAATGGGTATTGAACAAAATGGTTGATAAGAAGCTCAAGTCGGATTTTACTATCTCTAGGTTCAACCCTTTAATTGGGCTTATCAATCTCTTGATTGACCCAATTTCTTGCTAGCCATGTTTTCCTATACTAAGTCTCCCTTTCTCAAGTAAAGACTAAGTCAAATAGGCATGAATTAATATTTGCAACCATTAAGTCTAAAAATAAAAGCAAAAATAAGGCTAGATAATAAACATCCAACCATAAACAAGCAATAAATCAAACATCCATTAAGTTTACACACTAGGATTGGGTCACAACCCTAGTGAAAATCTAGCTACTCATGCTTAAATTGGAAGAAAGAGGAGAAGAAATGATAATTAAACCCATATTGATAATTAAAATGATAAAATCTATATTCAACTATATCAAAATAGTAAAAACTACTAAAAAAGAGTAAAAGAAACCGTCTACTCTAGCAGCTGATGTCAAAAGTTAACCTAAAAAAGTAAAACTCTTCTATTTATACAAAGTTGAAATTTTCAGATAAAAATGATTTTTCGGAGGTTCTGCGGCCGCACAATTCCATGCATGGTCCTCACTTTTCTTCAGCTTGACGGAAGTGGAAATCTGCGGTCGCATAATTCTGATCTGCGGCGGCACTAATTTTTTTCTGCAGTCCGCACAAATTCTGAGTGCGGTCGCACCTTGCTCTTCTGTGGTCCGCACAAATGTGAGTACATCCGCGTGGCTCTTCTTCTGCGGCCGCACAATAATTGTGCGGTCCGCTCTTTGAGATGCAGGCTCTCTGAACTTTTGCTCTAACCCAGCTTATGCGGCCGCACAATTTATGTGCGGACCGCACTTTGCACATTTCTCTAATGGTGATTTCTTCAAAACCTGCGGCCGCAGATGGTATTCTGCGGTCCGCACTTCTGATCTTTTGTGCCTGTTTTAGTCCTTGAGTTCAGATTACTCCTTCTTGAGTTGAATTTCATCTTGGGAGCTCATCTTCCAATATTCCTGTAATTAAGCACATTTCATCAGCTTTCGGGAACACAATTAACTACCTTTGGACTAAAACGAAAGCTAAAAGGCGCTAATAAGTAGTCAGAATTCCCACTTATCAACTCCCCAAACTTAAGCTTTTGCTTGTCCTCAAGCAAATAAAGTAGTTCCCAACTCCACAATTTAAGAGCCATTCCAGCTAATCAAAGGCGAATTAATCACACATCAATTGGGACCAACAATTACCCACACCACTTATGAATTATTAACAAGGCAACAAGTTAAACTTTTATGCACAAATAGTTTTAATGCGACACTTGAGCATCAAGAGTTGACTTTATTCATCAAGGAAGCTCGCTCTTTCATGTAGGTCATTGTGGATCCCAAACTCCTCCTCCTCTACTCTTCACTTGCCTATCTCACTTAAGAGTTTAGCACTCAATCCACATATTTGTGAAAGGTTCGCTCATCTCTCTCAAAAGAATGTCGCAAGTACGGCTTTAAGTACCATAGACTTGCCCCTCATGTAAATCACCACTAATGTAAGCTCACTCGGCTTGAAATCACATAGGGCTTTTTTTGGAATGCAGTGAAGGCTTTTGGACTAATGATGGACATGCTATGATAGAATGGGTTCATCTTTCCTTAAGCACTCCATTTGTTTTTATCGGCTCATGTTTTGCCAACTCTTTGAGGTATTTTTTTTTCCTTAGGGGAATTAGAGAGACTTAACACCACTCTTCCTTTGTCATGATATTCATTTTTTTCTTCTTTGCTTTCTCCATGCTTTGCATCATTACTTTTCTTTGAATCCCTTTAACTTTTCAACTTATTCACTTTCTTTATGCATTTTCCTTTTTCTTGCTCCTTCTTTTTCCTGCCTTTCCTTCTCTTCATTTCTTTTCTCTTTTATGCCTCGATACCCTTTTTTTAAACTTCTCGTCTCTCCCCCAAACTTACGTTTTTAGCCCATTGTTTCACAAGAGTGTTAAGGAAAGCTCGGGATATCAAATGTGAAAGGTTTAAAGCCCTAGTAAAGGCTTGTAATATAGTTATCAAATGAGAAAGGTTTTAGGCTCAAATGGATTGACAAGGGATAACAACATTGGTGGGCAATGAAAATTTTCAAGCGGGACAAGGAAAGCCTACAATCACTTCTTAAGCCAAGCAAACTTAAAATTTCGCCTAGAAACACATTCGGGACAAGTTCTAAACCATTCGCATGGGTACTTGGACTTGCAATAACAACATCTCACCTCTCATGCAGATGGATTGTTAAAGAGGATAGAGTTGAGGGCCCACAACGACCATATTCAAGATTGAAAATCGCTATGGTTCGACTAAACCACTCGATGATTTCCTAAGTCAACACAAGAGTCAAAAGGTCACTAACTAGAGCTGTTTCCTTCCAAAAACTTTGCTTTTAACTATAAGCATGTAGTTAAGTGTGTTAGTACCAAATAAAACATGTTTGATTCTTTGAGCATGACTCAATTAGGTCTTTTTATTTATTATTACTACTATTCTTACCTAAACACCAAAAACAGACTCAATCCCTTAAGAAGGTTGTCACGTCATCCATCGTTGGGAAGGGTCACCCGGTTCACACAAAACTACTTTAGAAAGAACCGTGGCATTAAGAAAACCAAAAGCTTATTATCCACTAAATCATAAAAAGAAGATATTAAAGAAAAAAGAAGCTACTAATTCAAAAAGTAAATCCAAAAGAAGCTACTAAGTCAAAAGGAAGACAAACAAAAAGATAAAGAAGCTATAAAACAAAAACTATTGAAAGCTAAACGAATATACATAATAAGGGAATAGAGAGAATACATACATAATGATAAAGAAGAAGAAAATATCAATAAGTTAATTACAGGCCAAATGTGTCATAGTTATCAAAATACAGAATCAGAATCATCAAAATGTCAAAGAAACTCCACTCCTGAATAAAAATAAGCATTGTCCCCAATGCTTAACAAAATAAGAGTATAAGAAGGGTGAGAGTGAAGAAAACTCCCTTTGGCTCTGTGGCTATCTCTGTGTCCCCAGTAGTGGCACCGAACTCAGTCTCCAATTGGATCTCATCATCCTCAAGTCCGGGAGTAGCTGGGTTGGTGAACATCTGACGGACTGCCTCAGCAATGTCAGCAACAAAGTCTGGCTCCTCAGACTGGCCAGCTGTTGTGGTAGGATCTGTGGGATCTGGGTGATGCAAGTCTATCAACATGTCGAATGGACTGTCTCCGGGTGCTGCAAGCTTGGTGACCTGTCGCTAGAGCTTATCCACCGGTTTCTTCGAAGCCTGTGACTTCTGCATCTTCTTTAATTCTTTGCCCAATTCTTCAATCACAGACCCATGCTATACCAGAGTAGCCATGATAATGTTCTAGTTATCCAGGATCTTTTTCAATGTTTCTTCGACTGTGGGAGGAATTTGGGGTGCCAAAGAGGGTGACTGTGCTGCAACATGACTGGATATGTCAGTTAGCTTTGCAGTAGCTGTCTGCATCCAGTTGTTGAGGATCACCAGTGTTTGGGAGACTCGCAGCGCAGAGAGCGGAGAAGATGGCATCGATATCGGCTTCAGAGCCAGGGTGGGAGGTACTGAGGCTGAAGGTGGAAGCATGGCAGTTGCACTGGTAGAAGGTTCTACTGAAGTGGATGGCATATCAGCTGCCTCAGTAACCACCACCAATGGCTCATCAGACTGGCCTACGGTGGTAGTCGGCTGACCCTTTCTCTTTGGGTTGTGTGCATCCATCAGAGAATACCAAAAGAAGGGCTTCTTCGACCGAACCTTCGTGTCATAGTTTCTGGGCTCTACGTGTGCATCCGTAAGGTACTCAGTGATGGTGTTAGGATACAGGTAGGAAGTATCAGCTTGCCTGGGGACCACAGACATGTTGGCTGACATCATGACACCCACATTGATCGGGTACCCGCTCATAATAGAGGCAACTAGAACTGCCCGTGGAATAGGTAAGTTTGTCTCGTTCTGGCACGGGTCTAGTCTACTGCATACGAAGGTCTACCATCCCTTCGCCTCGAAATTTAGGGTGTTTTGCTGAATAGGAACCCCTGTAGTGATCCATGGTGGTGGTGGCCCCAGGGCTATAAGAAGCTCAGCTAGCCAAGGGCGAGCTGTATCACCCATCGCCAGTTTCTCCAAGTACTGCACTGACTCCAGATCCTCAAACTCCAAGTAGAAGTTTAGTGTGATCTGGTCGAACTGCACCTTCAGATTTCTCTCTTTTGTAACTTAGGTCATATGTGCCACATTGGCATAGAACTCCCGGACCAAATACACTTTGGAGTCCACAACTGACTTGGTGAACCACATCCACCATTTTCTCTCTCGGAATTGCCTCAACACTTCTGGATTGTACTTGTCAAGATCTTTGACTTAGAATTGTCGCTCTAGAGTGAGTGATCTCACCGGCCACCACCCATGAAAGCTGGTGAAGGCAGCTATGCTCACAAAACGGTCCTCTCAGACCTCTTTCTTCTTCGACCTCTCAAGGCCGGCAACTGTGGTATCACCCCCTCGACCATCTTCCGGAATATCATCAACAGTAGCTGCTGGTGACTCAGGGACAGGTGTAGCAGAGGGCTCTGATGCTTGACTTTCACTCTTCGATCCCTCAGAAGTGCTATGTGAGGAGGAAGGTTCGTCTCTAAGTTGGTACCTTCCCTGTGGCTGTGATTGAATAGCAAGATGCTCTTGCACCGAGTCGCCCTCCAATGCTTCCCGAGATGGGCCATATGAACTAGATTCAGAGGGCTTAGGATGTCGTCCTTGACCTCTTGTAGTTTTCTTGATGATTACCCTTTGGAGGGCGAGGGGTAAATTGCTTTTGCCTCTGCCTCTGGAAGGCTCACCCCTCCCCTTTAAAGTGTCACCACGACCTCGAGATCTGACCATTTTCTATAACAAGCAACAACAGAAGTCAGTTGTAATCTAGTTGAACACAAACATTATATCATATTGTAGAACATGAGTGCAGGGTGGGTAAGTGCGGCCGGCACAATTGCAAGTGTGGCCGCAGACTGGTTTGTGCGGACCACATAATTTGGAAGTGCAGACGCAAAGATGGAACTGCAGTCCGCATAATTTGGAGTGCGACCGCAGAATTGAAGTGTGGTCCACACTTTTCTCATTGCGGCAACACATTAGATTTCCCAAAAGTGCCAACTCTCTGATGACAGAGATTGGCCTGATCTGCGACCGCACATACTTTTCTGCATCCGCAGTTGAATTTTTGCGATCCGCACAATTTCAAGTGCGGTTGCAAAATCTTACTTGACCAATGACCCTGGATCTCAACTCTGCGGACCGCACAATTGCTTGTGCGGCCACAGATTTCAAAATCAACTCGATCAGACCTCTAGGGTTTTCAAGTTTTTGCACAGTTTCAACATGGTATTAACAATTACGCATGCAAATCAAGTTACCCAGTCCCCATAAATCATTTAGCAATTGACCCAACACAGATTAAACCCAACATGGTAGTAAAATTGAAATATATTGACAAATGGCCTAAAACTATCTAACAAATTATAAATTTAACTAAAAAGTGAAAAATTCTATGAAAAATTAAACATACAAGATATGAAGGAGTGCAACTAAGTGATCACAGATATGTATGGAGTGTGGCAGATGATTGAACAGATGATTTCCATGTTTTAGAATTTAGGGTGCTCAGAGAGGGAAAAACTTGTACAGTAGCCTAAGGTTACTATTTATACTTAGACGCAAACTTGGGGAATCAAGGAGGAGTGCGATCGTAGAATTCCTTCTGCGGTCCGCACTCTGTTACCTAATGGCTCAATAGCCTTGTTGATCTGCGGTACGCATAATTTGTGGTGTGACCGTAGATTTTGGCTGCCGACCGCATAATTCGATATGCGGCAGCAAAATGGCCAATTCCCCGACATACCAAACTTCAGAGAGTTTGCAATTTTCCATCTCAATTTGTGCGGTCCGCACAAGAATTGTGCAGCCGTAATTGCCTTCTGCTGTAGCATTCAAAATTGTGCGGTCCGCACTTTCTCCACACTTAGTCAATTTTTCTGAGCACAGTTCCTGTAAAGCACACTCATTCCTGCAACACACTTCAAATCCAATTAGCACAAAATAACACCTATCTACAAAAGAAGAAAAGAAAAAGAAAAAAGAAAACATGGGTTGCCTCCCAAGAAGCGCCTGATTTAATGTCGCGGCACGACGCAGATTACCATCACTTCAAATGAATAACTGCCACCACGTTGTCATCATCAGCTTGTCCCAAATAATGCTTCACCCGGTGGCCATTGACTCGGAATACCTCATCATTTTTGTTCTTCAAGTCCAATGCACCAAAAGGTATCACACCCACAATTTCAAAGGGACCACTCAATTTGGATTTAAGCTTTCCGGGAAACATCTTCAATCGTGAGTTGAACAATAAAACAAGATCACCCACCTTGAACTCCTTGTTTCATATGTATTTGTCATGAATGTACTTCATTCTTTCTTTGTATAAGGACGAACTTGCATATACATGGTACTAAAATTCATCAAATTCATTCAAATGTGAAACCCGCAAGTTAGTAGCTGCATCCCAATCAAGATTCAGCTTCTTTAAAGCCCACATGGCTTTGTGCTCAAGTTCCACCGAAAGATGACAAGCTTTGCCAAACACCAACCTGTATGGAGACATCCCAATAAGAGTTTTGAAAGCAGCCCGATAGGCCCATAGTGCATCATCAAGCTTCTTTGATCAATCTGTCCGGTTAGCATTCATTGTTTTGGACAAGATACTCTTTATCTCCCGGTTAAGACTTCCACTTGACCGCTAGATTGAGTATGATAGGGAGTCGTAACTTTATAAATGACACCATACTTGCTAAGCAAAGTGTCAAAAGCCTTGTTGCAAAAATATGACCCCCATCGCTTATGATATCTCGTAGAGTACCAAATCTTGTGAAAATATTCTTCTTCAAGAACACCACCACACTTCTCGCTTCATTGTTGGGTAGAACAACGGCCTAAACCCATTTAGACACATAATCAACCATGACTAAGATATATGTGTTTCCACAAGAACTCACAAAAGGACACATGAAGCCAATACCCTACACATCAAAGATATCAATCTCCAAAATGGTAGCGAGAGGCATTTCATTCTCCTTCAAGATTCCATCGTCCCGTTGGCATTCATCACATCTTTTCACCATATCACTTGCATCTTTGTAGAGAGTGGGACAATAGAAGCCACAACTTAGCACTTTAGCCGCTATTCTTGCTCTGCCATGGTGACCACCATAAGGTGAAGAATGGAAAGCCTCAAGACTAACATTTTGCTCTTCATCTGATACACATCTTCTAATTACCCGATCCGTAAAAATCCAGAAGAGGTAAGGCTCGTCCCAATAATAGTCTTGACAATTCCGTTTGAGCTTCTTCCTTTGATTTGAAGAGAACTCATCCGGGATGATTCCACATACAAGAAAGTTTGCTAGATCGGCGAACCATGGCACCTACTTCATTGAAATGGCCAAGAGTTGCTCATCGGGGAACGAGTCATTGATTTCAAGGCCATCATGCGGCGTCCCCTCCTCCTCCAAATGAGACAAGTGGTCTGCCACTTGATTTTCACTCCCTTTTCGATCTTGGATGTCAATATCGAACTCTTGCAACAATAGCACCCATCTCATCAACTGAGCTTTTTAATCTTTCTTGCTCATAAGATAGCTAAGTGCCGCATGATCCGTATGAACCATAACCTTTGCACCCATCAAGTATGGGATGAACTTCTCAATAGCAAACACAATGGCAAAGAGCTCTTTTTCGGTAATGGTGTAATTGACTTGGGAATTATTCATGGTCTTACTAGCATAGTAAACCGGACAAAAAATCTTATTGATACGTTTCCCCAAAACTGCTCCAACCACTACGACACTAGCATTGCACATGAGCTCAAAAGGAGTACTCCAATTAGGAGCGGTGATGATGTGTGTTGTAGTCAACTTGAACTTGAGCAATTCAAAGGCTCTCATCCAATAATTATTGAAGTGAAATTTAGCATCTTTCTCCAAAGGCTTGCACAAGGGGTTCACCACTTTGGAAAAATCTTTTATGAAGCGCCGGTAGAACTCCGCATGTCCCAACAACCTTCTCACGCCTTTCAAGGATTTTGGAGGTGGAAGTTTAGAAATTACCTCTATTTTCCCCTTGTCGACCTCAATGCCCTTCCTTGAAATTTTGTGGCCAAGGACAATGCCCTCCTCGACCATGAAATGGCATTTCTCCCAATTCAACACCAAGTTCGTTTCTTCACACCTTGCCAATACTTTATCCAAATTTGCCAAGAAATCATCAAAGGAATCCCCGACTTCTGAAAAGTCATCCATGAAGACTTTAAGGTAGTCCTCTACCATATCCGTAAAGATTGCCATCATACACCGTTGAAAAGTGGCCGGTGCATTGCATAAGCCAAATGGCATCCGCTTGAAAGAGAAAGAGCCATAGGGATAAGTGAAAGTTATTTTCTCTTGATCTTTCGGGGCAATAAGGATTTGGTTGTAGCCCGAATATCCATCTAGAAAGAAATAGCACGCACGACCGTCCAACCTATCAAGTATTTGGTCAAGAAAGGGGAGCAAAAAATGGTCTTTCCTTGTGACTTTATTTAGCTTCCGATAGTCCATACACACTCTCCACCCGATCACTGTTCTTGTGGGAATCAACTCGTTCTTATCATTAGTGACCACAGTTATGCCCCCCTTCTTCAGGACACATTGCACCGGAGAAGTCCACGAACTGTCAGAAATGGGGTAGACAACCCCGACATCTAACCACTTTATGATCTCCTTTTTGACCACGTCTTGCATGGCTTCATTGAGTCTCCTTTGATGTTTAATGGAGGGTTTGGCATCTTCTTCCAAGTTAATCTTGTGCATGCAAATCGCGGGGCTTATTCCCCGAATATCCGCCAAAGTCCACCCAATAGCTTTCTTCCTCTTGTGGAGCACCGCCAATGTGGAATCAACCTGTATGTTAGTCAAACAAGAGGAAAGAATAACCAGTAAAGTAGAATAAGGGCCAAGGAATTCATACCTGAGATATGGAGGCAATGGATTCAACTTCAAGATATGAGGCTCTTCAATTGAAGGCTTTATAGGAGGAGTTTTCCTATTCTCAAGATCCAAGGAAAGTTTTCGGGGTGCATAGTTGTACGACCCAATTCCTTGCAATGAATTAACACATTTCATGAAGCCATCCATCTCGTCATCATCAAAATTTAGCAAGACGCCCCCTCACATGTCACTCACATTAATCGTGGCACTTGTATCATCAATTATCACACTGGTCACCAAGTCCACGAACGAACACACTTCATTGCTATTCGGTTGCCTCATAGATTTGCACACGTGGAACACTACCTTTTCATCACCCACCCGGAAAGTGAGTTCATCGGCTTCCACATCAACAAGAGCCTTCCCCATATCAAGGAATAGTATACCAAGAATTATAGGGACCTCATAGTCCACTTCACAATTAATAATAACAAAATCCGTCGGGAGAATGAACTTATCATCTCGAACCAATACATCCTCAATCACCCCTAATGGTCTCTTCATTGTACGATCGGCCATTTTTAATCTCATATATGTGGGTCTTAGTTGCCCAATTCCCAATGTCTTGAAAACCGAATAGTGCATCAAATTGATACTCGCCCTAAGATCACAAAGAGATTTTGCAAACTCGGTACTTCCAATGGTACAAGGAATTGTAAAAGCACCGAGATCTTCCAATTTAGGAGCCATCAAATGCACAATTGCACTCACTTGGTGAGTTATTTTAATAGTTTCAAATTTCATCGATCTCTTCTTTGTCACCAAGTCCTTCATAAACTTTGCATATCCGGGCATTTTCTCCAAGGCTTCAACTAATGTCACATTTATAGAGAGACTCTTCATCATATCAATGAATATTTTGGATTGATTCTCGTCATTTTTCTTGGCAAGCCTTTGAGGATAGGGAGGAGGTGGCTTAGGCAATGGTGCCTTAACTTTTTACACTACCGGTTCTGGTATGTCAATCACATGATCCCTAGACGGGTTCATATCCTTTTGAGTCTCTTCCACCGTGTTATCAATATCAATCTTCACTTTATCATTTACATGCACAACATTGTTTGGGATCTCCTCTTCCTCTACCAGTTGCTCATCATCCACAAGTTGCCTTTGACTTGAGGTAGGTGTATTTCCACCTCTTCCACTTCTTGCCATGGCATGCCCCGTATCATTCCCACACTCCGGGTTCACCACCATATCACTTGACAGTGCCCACCTTAGGACGAGAATTTAAAGCTTGAGAGATTTGACCCATTTGCGCTTTTAAGTTTCGGATTGATGTGTTGTGTGAAGTAAGTTGGGCATCGGAATCAGCATTCTTCTCCATCATTTGCTTGAACATGTTCTCAATACGACCTATTTCATTGTTGGAGGAACTAGGACCACAAGAAGGATAAGGAGGTGGGTTGCTCGATTGTTGATTCATCGAGGGTCTTTGAAAACCCGACCCTAGATTTTTTTGGTTGTTGTTCCACCCGCCTTGGTTGTTGCCTCCATAATTGCCTTGGTTATTATTGTTTTTCCAATTCCCTTGGATATTGCTTCCACTCCAATTGGCTTGATTGTTGTTATTCCAATTGCCTTGATTGTTTCTACTATTCCAATTACATTGGTTGTTAGAATTCCAATTCCTTGATTATTTGAAGGTCTCCATTGTTGTTGACTAGGGCCTTGGAAGTTGTTTCTTTGCCCTTGAAAGTGGTTCACATATTGGACATCTTCTTCTTGATCATTGTAAGAATCACCTTGATCAAATCCACTATCATCTTGCACAAAATTATCCACTCTTTGTTGCACTTGTGGACTTCTTGTTCTTCTCTTATTTACCATCATATTGACTCCCTCCAAAGCATTGACTTGTCTCGGGTTTTTCACTTGTTAAAGTTGATCCTTTGCTAGTTGGTTCATGGTGGTTGTCAACTCGGCTATGGATTGCTCATGGTCATGTAACTCTTTATGAAGAATAATCACATTTGGATCACCTTGTGAAAAATTGGCTCTAGATTGCCACACCGATGAAGTATCCGCCATCTCATCTAAAATATAACATGCCTACGCATAGGGTAGTCATGAAGTTCTCACCGTCAAGTTGGTTCACTACACATTGGTTGGTGGTATTGATCCCCCGATAGAAAGTTTGTTGAATAATATTCTCCGTCATATCATTGTTGGGGCACTCTTTCACCATTGTTCTATATCTTTCCCATATCTCATGCAGTGGTTCATTGGGATCTTGCTTAAATGCTAGGATTTCATCCCGAAGAATAGCCATGTGCCCGGGAGAGAAGTACTTTGAAATAAATTTCTCCGCTAGTTCATCCCGCGTATGAATGGAATGATTTGGAAACATTCCAACCAATCTAAAGCTTTTCCCCGTAGAGAGAAGGGTTAGCCTCAAAGCATCCTCGAATACATTTGTTTGTTTGCTCCCCCAACATGTATCTACGAAGCCCTTTAAGTGTTTGTATGAATTTTGACCCGGTGCACCGGTGAAGAACTCACGTTTCTTGAGAAAAGTGAGCATCATATTGGTTATTTGGAAGTTATCCGCCCTACTACGAGGAGGGACTATAGCACTTGCATACCCTTCATTCGGCAACACCCAGTATGGAGTCGCTCGTGGTGGAGGTAGGGGTGGAGAGGGTACATTGTCTTGAGGCGGTCAGCCTTGTCTATTTGCTTGAGGTGCAAGAGGGACCTTATCCATTTGATCATCCCCAACATCCTCATCCGCCAAAGGTAAGTTTTCGAGCTCATTGTTTGCCATGATTGCACCAACAATTTCTCAACACGTTAGTAACAAGGAAGGAAAAGAAGATATCCCCAAAACACACCTAAATATATAGCTAGCACCGTTTTGTAGCTCCCCGACAACGGCGGCAAAAATTGATCTCGTCCAATTTCACTCCTCTATTTGAGGTTATGAAAACGGCTGATGCAATAGTAATACCCAACAAGAATCAGGATCGAATTTCACAGGGAGCTATATGATTGGGATTCAGTAGTATATATCTTAGCGCGTGAGTTTGTATATCTAAATTTGCACTTCTGCAATATTTGGTTTTGTTTGAAAATCTATATTAAACTACGATTGCAATTCAAAGAAGTAAACTAGGAAATTGTTTTGTTGTTTTTCAAATGATATAAAAGGCCTAGGGCTATGACCTTTACATAGGTGCTTGCCTAATGGGTTATAAATTTTAAAGCTTATTTTATTGGTTGGGGTATATTATAGCTATCAACACTCAAGTACCCACTTAATACCTCTCGGTCAGAGAGTGATTTTGCCCAATTTGACTTTCTCAAGTCCAAATGGGTATTGAACAAAATGGTTGATAAGAAGCTCAAGTCGGGTTTTACTATCTCTAGGTTCAACCCTTTAATTGGGCTTATCAATCTCTCGATTGACTCAATTTCTTGTTAGCCACGTTTTTCTAGACTAAATCTCTCTTTCTCAAGTGCAGACCAAGTCAAATAGGCATGAATTAGTATTAGAAACCATTAATTCTTAAAAAAACAAGAACAAGACTAGATAATAAACACCCAACCATAAACAAGCAATAAATCAAACATCCATTAAGTTTACACACTAGGGTTAGGTCACAACCCTAGTAAAAATCTAGCTACTCATGCTTAAATTGGAAGAAAAAAGAGAAGAAATGATAATTAAACCCATATTGATAATTAAAATGACAAAATCTATGTTCAACTGATTCAAAATAGCAAAACGTACTAAAAAGAGTAAAAGAAACCGTCTACTGTATCAGCTGATGTCAAAAGTTAACCTAAAAAAGTGAAACTCTTCTATTTATACAATGCTAGAATTTATGGACAAAAATACCCTTTCGGAGGTTCTGTGGCCGCACAATTCCATATGCGGTCCGCACTTTTCTTCAGCTTGACGGAAGTGGAAATCTGAGGTCACATAATTCTGATCTGCAGCCGCACTGCTTTCTTTGGGCGGTCCGCACAATTCTGAGTGCAACTGCGTGGCTCTTCTTCTGGGGCTGCACAATAATTGTGCGGTCCGAACTTTGAGATGTAGGCTCTCTGAACTTTTTCTCTAACCCAGCTTCTACGGCGCATAATTTATGTGCTGACTGCACTTTGCACATTTCTCTGATGGGGATTTCTTCACAACTTACGGCCGCAGATGATATTCTGCCGTCCTCACTTCTGAGCTTTTGTGCCTGTTTTAGTCCTTGAGTTCAGATTACTCATTCTTGAGTTGGATTTCATCTTGGGAGCTCATCTTCCAATATTCCTGCAATTAAGCACATTTCATCAGCTTTCGGGAACACAATTAATCGCTTTTGGACTAAAACGAAAGCTAAAAGGCGCTAATAAGTAATCAAAATCCCCACTAATCACCCAAGCAGGGGGGTTTTCTCGGAGGAGCCGGGCACCGGTTCCCTCTTTTCTGAGGAAGGATGTCGCGCCTTCGTCTTCTGCCCCTATTGCGACTATTGCACCTTCCGTACCAAAACCTACCTTGGCTACTGCAATCCAAGAACTTGTCTCTGTTCCAGCTGCTGCTTCTACTCCTCAACTCTTTTCACTGGTTGATAAGGACGATGATGTGTCCCCTAATTATGGTGGTCTAATGCCCCATAAGAGGAGAGCCGTAGATGCGAGAGGAGAAAGGCCAATAGCCGTCGACTTAGAGGAGGCCTACTTCGTTCTTCGAGAGACGACCATAGTGCATGTTAGATAGAGCACTGGGATGGACTCCGAAGCCCTACACCTGGAGAAGGTGAATGCGGATGCATTGGTGCATCCCGCGGGGGAGACGATCAAAGGGGGAATGCCTAACAACGGCCTTGCACTTTCGAGGCAAGAGGAGGCTTCGTCCTCTAGGGCTACAGTAGATGTCTCCTCGTCTGCTGGTGACAGAGGGAAGACCGTTGCTGAGGAGGATGCCAGGTCTGACTCTGATATGGATCTGGATGAATTGAGGATGATTGATGAGAGGCTTAGTCAACTTAAGGTGAGGTTGGAAGAGGGCTCCAAGACTATTACGATCCCAATGGACAGTAATCTGATTGTAAATACCGAGGAGGTTGATAAGTGCATTTTACCAGATGTTAATCATATAATTTCTCATAAAAATATATAAATTATCATGTTTCCTCCATATTCTTAACTTTATTTTGCAGGACTAATTATTGTGCATAACATGAAAAAAGAAAAATAAATATTCAAGAAAAATACAACAAAGAAGTATAAGATCGAGCTATGATTCATTACTGCCGTGACAATGTACCAAGTCTCGATTTGCCATGATGAAATCGACGAAATCTAAACTTAGAATGACAGAATTCTCATCTATGCAAATTCAAAATCTAGATTTGCCATAGAAATCTAGTACCAAATCGAGAAGTCGAATTCTCATCTCTGCAAATGTAAAATCTAGATTTGCCATGGAAATCTAGCACCAAATCGAGAAGTCATCATGAAAGTTTTTTATATAAGAAGATGTTTCCCGATCAGAAGAGGGCATGGCAGTAGAGAGAAAGCTTAGAGCTAGAAGTCTGAATCCAAATTCTTAATAAGCTTCTCCGTTTAATTTCTTTCACTAGTATCGAGTTATCTTTTGTTTTAAATCATAACAATGGTTTAGTTGTTGTTTCTAAATAAATTTCAGTGTAGGAAATTACTCTAGTTCCTGCTTTTAATTAAATAGGGGGAATTATTCTTCTTGAATATTTCTTTTTATTTTCTTATTTAATGGACAAGAATATTTTTATTGTTAGTACTAATTCCAGTATGATGTAACTTTTCTTGTATTGGGAGAAAGTCGGATCTTAGTATTTCTATATAATAGTAGACATTATTCCACAAATTCACATTCTTGGGCTAGAATATTTTATTTAACTTTTATCTGCTTTTACAGTTAGACGTTATTTGATTTATTAACATCTATCTATATTATACTACATATTAATTATTTATTAATTCTGTAATAGAGAGGGACAGAAGGAATAATATAGTTACTTGTAGTATTGATAGATGCTAATATTTATTAATTAACATCTATCTCTTTTATGTTATATTTAATTTTACACTTATTTGTAATCGAGAGAGGCGAATAGTGTAATAATTAGTTATAACAAGTAGGGTAACCGAAATGGACTTACTAACAAGAGCATGTTTTAGTTCAATCATATATTTCTGGTTCTTTAATATTGCTATTTTGAAGATTAATTGTATAACCGAGAGGAGTGCAATTAATTATTCAACTTGAATAATAATATATATTTGTAATCGTAAGAGACATTTATACATTTTTGAGAAATAAAAATAAAAAATAATAATTCTACTATACAATAGAAATATTAAGAGAAGTCAAGATCCCAACACTTTTTTAATATATTTGTGAAAAATAAAACATTTTCTATTGTTCTATTCATGCATTTTTAGTTAGTTAATTCACAACTCAACTCTTTCTAATTTTCTCAAATAGTAATTAAAACAAGAAACATCTGTAGAATAGATAAACCAATCTCCGTGGGGTCGACATCTTTCTATACTATTATTTGACAGAGTACGAGTTAGAATTTTATATATGCTAGACACTCGTCAGAGGTAATCCCTACCCTCGTTCCTCTTTGTTCTGAGATTGAGGGTACAACCCTCGAGACGATAAACGATGGTACTTTGTCGAATAACATTGCTGGTCTCGCTCTCAGGGTAAGTACGACTATCATATGTTCCTTTCCTTATGCCTTAGTTTCTTTGCAAGTTCTAACACCTTTTCTTCGATTTGTAGACGGTTATTCTAGAGTTTGAGAGTGCTCGACGGGAGAGGAGGCATAAAAAAAATTATGTGAAGCTGAAAGATAAGTATACAACATGCCTTAGGAAGTACTGGGAGCTCCAGGGTCGGTTTCGCGAAGGCAGCGATGTGCTGGTCCCGAGGGAGGACTTGAAGAAGAGGGATGAAGAGTTAATACAGGCCATAGAGAAGTGTAGCGTCCTTGAAGGGACGTTGAGGAGAAAAGAGGAGGAGCTCGAGCTTAGTAGGGATGTAGAGGCCCAATGCAGAGATCTCCAAGCCTAAGTGGTCCAGGTGCGAGGCCCCGAGGCCAACTTGAAGAGTGCCAGTTCAAGGCAGAGGCTCTCAGCAGTGAGGTTGCTGAAAAGCAGAAGGAGCTTGATAAGGCGGAGTCTGCTCGGTCATAGGTTCGGAGAAAGGTGGAGTTCCTTGATTTGGTGAACCAAACCCTTCGTTCTGAGCAAGCAAATGACCTGTTGACGGCAAGGGAAAATAAAGAATGACTTGATGAGAGTTTTAGAGAGTTGGAAAAGGAAACCTCCGATCTTTATGATCGAGTTGCTGCTTTGGAGGCCGAAAAGGCCCAACTTCTTGCACGACCTTTTCGTCTACTGATTCTGTCTTCCCCAACGTCCCATGTGAATTGTATAAAGAATGGATTCATGCCGAGGCCCGACTGGAGGTGCTTTGCGAGTTGCATGCGACGGGCTCCGTTTCTGGGGTGACCTTTGAGGATGCTCGGGTCAAGGCTCATGAGGCTCGGATTGTTTATGGCTACGACCCTGCTACGCCTCATCTTAGCGAAGAATATGAGAACGGGGAGGATGCTATGGATCATCTTGAGAAGGATTCCTGGTACGATTCTATGTACCCTAAGAGCAAGTATGGAGAGGACGCAAAAGGTCGGGATAGTGATGGTGTCGATGGTCAGGGAGGTGACGTTGCTGAGGGTCGGTCTGGGGAGGAAGTTATGGGTCGTGAGGGAGATGGCGAGTAGTTCCTTAGCATTATTTGTGTATTTTGGCCGGCGTCTTCAAAGCCTTTGTAAATAACTTTTGTTTATGAATATCAAAGCTGATTTTTGCCTTCATTTGTGCCTTTCTTATTTTCCATGATTTGTTTGTTTACTTGTATGTTTTGCTCCTTCATATTTTTGTTGTCGTCCTTTAGCTGATCGTAGTCCTTGGTCTAATCATCCCCCCTGTCTATGTAGATCGAGTATGTCTCCTTAGTTGAGGATCGATAGGTTAAGTTTGAACTTTGTCAAACTTAGACTCTTGTTCGGTTGAATTTTAACCTTCTATCGAGACGTGGCCGAGGGCCGATAGGTATTGTTCGAGCTTGGTCGAACTTAGCCTTTTGCTAAATTATGGTCGAGGGCTGGTAGGTGTTATTCAAACTTGGTTGAATCTTTAACTTTTGTCAAATCTCGACCGAGGAACTATAGGTGTTGTTCAAACTTAGTCGAACGTAACTTTTTGTCAAATCGTTGTCGAGGGATGATAGGTGTTGTTCGATCTTGGTCAAACATAACCTTTTATTAAATCACGGCTGAGGGCCGGTAGGCATTGTTCGAACTTGGTCGAACATAACCTTTTATTAAATCGCGTTCGAGGGCCGATAGGTGTTGTTCGAACTTGGTTGAACTTAAACTTTTGTTAAGGCGGTTTTGATAAACGTAAATTTCTATTACTTTGACGTTGTTTTTCTAATTACATAATTGGAGAAAGTTACAACTTTAGGCATTGGACGGCCTTCTAGTCCCAATCCCGGTATATTTAGTCCCTTCATTGTTTGACTTGGAGAATATTTAGGAGTCGGGCAATGAAAGAGAAACCAACCCGTTCTTCGCATACTTCGACTTGAAGTATCCCTTTTGTCGCCTCATTTAAGACTTCCTTGTGAAAACCCTAATGGGACAAAACTCAAGTGAGGGAAAAAGAGTACGACTCGTGGGGCGCTTCTTGCTTTTTAGAAGTTGAAGTATTTGAGGTGACTGATGTTCTAATTGTTTGGTAGTTATTTTTCTTCCATTGCCTCTAGTTGGAATGAACCCTTATTTTCTTTGGCTATAATTTTGTATGGACCATCCCAGTTTGTTCCCGCTTTGCTTTCCTATGGATCTCTGCTTGCTTGAGTTTTGGCTTTGAGTACGTAAGCTCCTACTTTGAGTGGTCGGACCTTTAACTTTTTGTTGTAGTAACGTTCCGCTTGCTGCTTGTGGGCGACCATTCTTATGTACACCATATCTATTTATTTGCCGATCTCATCGAGCTCTTGCCTTCTATTCTAATCATTGCTAGTGCCGCTTTCATGCGAGTACCTTAGGATGTGCTCTCTAACTTCAACTAGTATGACTGCTTCGGTTCCATAGACCAGAGAATAGGGCGTCTCTCCTGTGCTTGTCTTCAGGGTGGTTCTACATGCCCACAATACTTCTGGGAGTATTTTTGGCCACAGTACTTTGACGTCTTCAAGTTTTTTCTTCATGATGTTTAATATGGACTTGTTAAAGGATTTTGCCTGCCCATTACCCGCTGGGTGATAAGGGGTTTATAGTATCCTTTTAATATTCCATTTCTCGAGGAATTCAGAGGTTTTCTTTCCCATGAACTGGGGTCCATTATCGAAGCTGATCGTTTTGGGTAGGTCGAATCGACAAATTGTACATTACCTCGCCCTGCCGAGAAGGGCCCTACTATGTCCATTCCTCACTTGATGAACTAACATTGAGAGGTGACTGAGTGGAGATGTTCTCCTGCTTGGTGAATTATTGGGGAATATTTCTGACATTGTTTGTATTTTATCACGAATTCTAAGGCATTTGTTTTCATGGTGGGCCAGTAGTATCCTACCCGTATGAGACACCTAATGAGGGCTCGATCGTCAGAATGAGCGTTGAAATGGCCTTCATGGGCTTCTTTGAGGACGCGTTGGATTTTGTTTGGACCCAAATACTTCGCCAGAGGGCCGTCGTATGTTCTCTTGTATTATTTATTATGGAGGAGGTTGTGTCTGGCTGTCTGTATTCTTAGTAGTTTGGCCTCCTTTTTGTCGTTTGGGAGTGTGTCATCCTGCAAGTAGGTGATAATACAATTGAGCCAATCCTAAGTTAAACTTACAGATCATACCTCGATTTGGTCCAACGAGAAGTTGAGGAGGTGGACTACACTTTTATCCCGGGTCATGACGCTTTTTGTGGTCGTGACCAATTTGGCGAGGTCGTCCGCTTCGACATTCTAGGCACGCGAGATCTGGTCGAACTGGCATTCGTTGAACTTGGGTAGCTTACTAATCTCGGTCTGATATTTTTGCAACCTTTGTTCTTTGATTTGGAAAGTCCCTATGACTTGGTTGACTACGAGCAGTGAATCAGAATAGAGTTTCAACTGCTTTGCCCCATACTTGAGTACTAGTCTCAATCCTATAATTACGGCCTCATACTCGACATCGTTGTTAGTCATATCTGGGCATCTTATGGATTGACGAATTACTTTATCGGTAGGGACCTCGAGTATGAGTCCCAGTCTGGAAGCATTGGATGTGCCATCGGTGTATAGGACCTAGAGGTCTTGTGTTTGAAGAGAAACTTGGACGGCTTCGTTCTCGACCTCAGGCATTGTCTTTACGTTAAAGTCTATAATGAAGTCGGCAAGCACTTGCGACTTTATCGATGTTCGCGGCTGATATGTGATCTCGTGCTCACTTAGCTCGATGGCCCACTTGTCCAACCTCCCTGACAATTCGGGTCTATGTAAAATGTTTCTCAGAGGAAAGGTGGTAACGATCGAGATAGGGTGGCACTATAAATAAGGTCTAAGCTTTCATGAATATACGACCAGTGCCAGGGCCAATTTCTCGAGGTGTGGGTACCTCGTCTCGGTGGTTGACGAGTGTTTTGATAATGTAATAAATGAGAGATTGCATACCTTTATTTTCTCGGATCAGGATTGCACTTACTACCACTTCGGAGACGGTGAGGTAGACGAGTAGATGTTCCCCAAGTTCGGGCTTCGAGAGAAGGGGTGGTGACGACAGATACGCCTTTAGTTCTTGCAGAGCTTGTACGCAATCGGGCGTCCACTCAAGGCCGTTATCCTTTTTGATCAAGCAAAAAAATCTGTGACATCTATCGGATGACCGCGAGATAAATCTTGATAGGGTGGCGATTCGACCATTCAACATTTGGTCTTGCTTCTTAGTAGTCAGTTGCTCCGGTAACCCTTCGATGGATTTGATTTGGCCCCGGTTGACTTCGATCCCTCGTTGTGATACTAAGAAACCCAAAAACTTCCCCGAGGCTACGCCAAACGCGTATTTCTCTGGGTTTATTTTCATTCTGTACCGTCTTAGTATGTCTAAAGCTTCCTTCAAATGGCCGATATAGTCATCTGCCCTTACGGATTTGACCATCATCTCATCGGTATATACCTCCATGGTCTTGCCAAGCTGATATTTGAACATTTTTGTGACCAATATTTGATAGGTAGCTCCTGCATTCTTCAACCTGAATGGCATGAACCTATAACAATATGTTACTTGGTGGGTAATGAATATAGTTTTCTCCTGGTCCTCTTCTTCCATAAGTATCTGGTTATAGCCCGAGTAAGCGTCCAGGAAACTCAGCAGCTCGTGCACGGCCGTCACGTCGATGAGTTGGTCGATATGTGGTAACGAGAATGAATTATTCGGGCATGATTTGTTCAAGTATGTGAAATATACACACATCCTCTATTTCCCATTTTTCTTTTTGACCATCACTACGTTGGCGATCCACTTGGGGTATTTCGACTCCCTGACGGAGCCATTTTCTAATAGCTTCTTCACTTCCTCGTGGATGACATCATTGATGACGGGATTGAATTTTTGTCTTACCAGCCTTACCAGAGGATAGAATAGATCGACGTTCAATTTGTGTGTGGCGATCTCCTTGGGGATGCTTAGCATATGTGCATGGCTGAAGGCAAACAAATATGTATTAGTTATTAAATATTGGTTAAATTTACCCATTTCTCAGAGTTTATAGCCGATATAGGCCTTTTTGCCGGAGTCGATGGGGTCTAATTGAACGGGGTCGAGGTCCTCTATAGTTGAGTTCGTGGCTTCGATCGTTTCGGGGTCCATGATGATGACCCTAGTCTCTTCTTGCATCGACCTCGACACTATTAATTTATATGCCTCTTTTTCCTTGTCTTTCTTCTGTTGGGTTGTCGTTCGATCTAAGGCGATGCAGTAGCATTCCCGGGATGTGCATTGTTCTCCCCATATGCTCAATATCCCCCATGGTTTTGGGAACTTGATAACTTGGTATAGGCGGGAGGGGACGACTCTCATAGGATGTATCCATGGTCGTCCTACTATGACATTATATGCACTGACCTAGTCTAAGATATGGAACATTGTCTCTAGAGTTATGTTGTCGGCCAAGACGGGGAGTGTAATTTTACCGATGTCCGTTTAACTGCATTATTAATCCTGGTTAGTGTAATGCAGCATGGCACTATCTTATCCTCAAGTCTCATCTGGGTGAGGACTCGGGGATAGATAATGCACGCTCTACTCCTATAGTCTACCATGATACATTTGACATCAATATCTAAAATTTGTAAAGTAATGATGAGAGCATCATTGTGAGGAAAAGTCAAACCGTCGGCATCTGACTCGTCGAAGATGATACTTTTTTCGAGTCCGTCATACCGTTCATGGGTGATAGATCTTTTGAGCTTGATTTAATGCCGTTGATGGAGGCATTGTTGCTGCCGCCGATGACGTGTTGATAGTACAAGCCGGTGACGGGACCTCTGGTGAAGTTGTTCCTCCCCTTGTCGCTCAGCAGCTCTTTGAGGTGTCCTTGCTGCAACATGTTCACAACCTCTTGCCTGATGGCGATGTAGTCTTATGTCTTGTGTCCACGTTCCTGGTGGAATTCGCAGAGGGCATCATATTTTCTGGTGCTCGGGTTGGACCTCATCTTTGGTGGCCACTTTACCTTCGTTCCGAGTTTCTCTAGGGAATAGACTATTTCTGTAGGTGACACACAAAAATTGTGAGCAGACAACAAAGGGGCATACCTCTCTCGTTCTAGTGAGTCCCCGTCCTCGGCCTAGATAGTTGGAGGGTACTTAATCAACCGGCTCATCAATTTTATGGCCGCTCTTGAACCCTCTCTACTCAACCCGTTCTGAAAGGCTATGACTACCATCCCTTTGAACATGTTTGATAGGGTCATCCTTACCCTGTTGAATCGGGCGGGGAAGTCCCTCAGTCCCTCTCCTATGGACTGCTTGATGGCGAAGATGTCGTTTACTGTTGTTTCGGCTTTCTTAGCCCTGACATATGCCGTCAGAAACGTATCAGCCATTTCTTCGAAGGTTTCTATGGAGCGGGATGGTAGCGGTGAATACCATATTAATGCCCCTCCCGTGAGGGTTTCGCCAAAATTTTTCGGCAAAATAGAGGACACTTGTTCCTTAGTGAGGTCATTGCCCTTCACTGCAGTGACGTAATAAGTCATGTGATCTTCAGGGTCAGTTGTTTCGTCATATATCCTGAGATATGGCGGCATTTTGAAGGTCTTTGGTATGGCATGTTGGGCTGCTTCCTCACTATACGACTGCTCTATGAATCTGTCGGCGTCCCTCTTTGGAAGTAGCTTAGGGGCGCCTTGTATTTTGTCGACTCGTTCTCGGTGTTCTTTTATTTTATCTCTAAGCATTTTGGTTTCATTCTCCTTTTATTCCATCCTCTTTAGAATAACAGCGAGGACGTTGTCACCTACATTATTAGTAATATTGTGAGTTATACCTGGTGTTGGAGGGCCTGATTAGTCGCCATGCTCGTCTGCTCGTTGTACTATGTGGGCTCTTGCAGTCTCTATCGTCGTGCATGGAGCAGCAGGTTTGTTGAGCATGCTTACTAATGTATCGGTCAACCACGCTTCGAGAAGCTTTTTCATGGTCGGTGGCGTTCTTTCTCCTATGGACGTGAAGACCCCTTTTCCATTTGGTTTTTTTATGCTACAATAGGGGGAGGCGACCTCTCGCACTTGGGGGAGGCAGTGGGTGTCACATCATCACCTAGCATTTTATAACTCTCGCTGATAGCGTTCATGAGGTTGCCAGGGAAGTCACCTGTCACTTTAGTCCTATCACCTTGGTTACCTGCCATATAAGTTTCCGTACGTGCAGAGAAAGAGAAAAACCTTGTGGTTTGTTAGGTTAGTAACTCACGTGAGTTATAAATCTTAAGGAAACTAAAATATTAGCTAAAAATCCCCAAAAACGGCGCCAAACTGTTTGACCAAAATTTAGATCCGGGTTTAACCAATTAGATTTAAATAAAGTAGAGTTAATCTTAGCTAATATTAATATCCAAAAGACAAGATAACCAATTTTGTAGTAGATAATGTGTATGTTTGACCGAATATCAATAAATGTGGACAACACTAACAATATTCAATGACCCAAAACGTGGAAGATAGCATTAAATAATAATAAATAGCAATGAATGTTATTTAAGTAAATAAAAACATGCGAGTCACCCGAAAAAGGGGTGATATTTGTGGATATTCCTTATGACAATGATGAATGATTGATGAGCCTTCGATTATTCAAGTAGTTATTGGATCAAGTGGAAAAGTTATGCAAGAATCTTAGTGAAAAGGTATTTCTCGTGTGCTTTCAATAAAGCTAGATTCTCTCTATAAAGTCAATGTGTTTTCTTATAAGTGAATATCTTATGTCCCCTATCCTTGTGTCTCTTTCTATTGATAGAGAATATATACCTAGAATACCCTAATAGTACAGGTGCAGAGAATATCCACTAAAATATTCTCCTCTAATGTCTTATCCTAAAACTAGCCAGGATTCACTCTATTTACGGTGAATGCTCGACCTCGACCCTGATCTTCGCTAACTCTTCGATCTTTATCTTTGTTGACTCTTCGACCTTGGTATTCAATAGCTTTATCGGTCTTGCCCTTCACTTTTTAAGAGATTGCTTCGACGTCGGGCATGTCTTTATCGAGGTCATACTGGCGACACGTGACAGTCTGCAAGTGCCTTGTTAATGTTAACATGGTTTGATCATATCAAAGGTAATTTTTGACCCATCCAACAATCCTAGAGGATCGAAGTAAAAAATTATTACATTAAGCCGAGAGAAGTTTATAGAAAGCAAAAACCGTGAGACGTTTTACACATCTCCTTTCTTTGCTATCATATCAACCAGTCAATCAGTATCAGTTGTGGAGAAAGAAGAGTAGCACCTTAGTATTTTTCTTATAATTAAGATGGTGCATAAATATAAAGGCACCATGTTAGCATTGTATTAGATAAAATATATTATGGCACGTGGTCACCCAAGAAGGGGACACGTGGAACCTAAGCCGAGAGGACGAAAAATCGGACACAATTATCCCGTGTCTCACTGGAAAAGATAACGTCCATGAAGGCATTGAATGCACTACGTCCGGTAGCATTCAATGAGGAGTATTCCACACCATTAGGAGCAACGACCCATTAGAGATAATTTGGCATTTATATTCACCGTTACGTCTTCATCAATGCTCCTCATAATTGACATTAAAGAAAAACAATGACCATAGTACCTTCTTCATGTATATAAATAATAAGCTCAATGATTATTGTAAGGGACACGAATTGTCTGGATAACTTATACTACATTCTATACAGAATTTTAATAATATTTGGCTTTCTCGCTTTTTGATCTCATTATTATTTTGTCCGAAAATCCTGTTCCCGGACTCGTCAGTTCTGTCATTTTATCTACATTCTAAGGCTAAGTATTTTATATTTCATCAGTTATTTTGTTATTTTGTGGATAAAATTATTTTACTTGTCTAGAAACCACTAAAAAATTCAACTGTACCTTTTTACGGGTAAACAGTTTAGCGCCCACCGTGGGGCCTAGACAACCGTGTAATTAAATTGATCCTTGCCTTTTCTACTAACGTGTTTTGATTACTTTGTCTTAGCAAAAAATAATAAAACAATGGCAGATAACACTGTTAACGACACTCCAACCCTGAAATTCAAGGGGAACAACATCATTTCGAGGATTCAATTAGTGACACTCGCAATGAGAGGAACGACGCCATACCGGTATATGACAGGTGGTACCCTCGACAGGTTTCGGAGGCAACTCCTGATGATGCCGATGAGGAGCATGTAGCAGATGCAGTAAGGGTCCCGCAAGAGCAACATGAAATCATTCTAGGCCATCTCACGCGGCAGGATCAGGTTATGACGGAACTGAAGCAGGCGTTATCGGGTGCCTCAAATAATGCAAACATGCGAGATCCAGTTCCTCCTGATGTTCCCGCAAACCAGACGACATAGAGAGTTGATAATAACACTCCTAAGGGCGAAGTTGGCTCCGACGGGGATGGGGGTGTAGATCTGGCCTCAACAACGAGAATAATCTGTACAGGGATGAACTTTTGCGGTTCATGAATGAAGTAAATGCCCGCATGGATCAAATCCCGGATGCACCACTAATATTAAAAGGCCCAAACTCAAAGAAGTATATTCAATTACTGTATAAACCGAGCGTCACCCCGAAATTAATCCCGAAAAGGTTCAAAATGCCCGAAGTATGACGGAACTTCAGATCCACATGAGCATATTACCATCTACACAACAACGGTGAAAGGAAATGATTTGGATCCTCATGAAATTGAATCCGTGTTGCTAAAGAAAATTGGTGAGACTCTCATGAAGGGAGCTTTAACGTGGTATTCATTATTGCCTGAGCATTTCATAGAATCCTTTGAGATGCTCGCAGATTCTTTCATCAAGGCTTATGCCGGTTCCAGAAAGGTACAAGCCCGAAAGGCCGACATATTCAGGACCGCGCAAGGAAATCCGAGTTATTACGAGAGTTCGTTACCCAGTTCCAGAAGGAAAGGATGTAACTATCGCCAGTCCCGGATGAATGGGCAGCTGAAGTGTTCACCAAAGGTTTAAATCCGAGAAGTTTGGATGCTTCCCGAAAGTTGAAGGAAAGTCCGCTCGAGTTTCAAGAGATGACGTTTGCGGATGTACACAACTGGTACGAGTCGAAAATAAGGATCGATGACGATCAGGTTGTCTTTCCATCGTCGACCAAAGGACGGTAGAAGAACAGAGAAAAAATAAAATATGATATTGACACGGATAGACAGACTTCGAAGGGCCAGTTTCTGCCCTACGAGCGGATATAAGGTCGTGGCAGGAGCTTCTGGACAACAGACAAGTTCACCGTTGATAGAAGGACCGATCGTGGCCGGAAAAACAGATCGATGCAGGATAAAGAAATCTCGGGGTCACGAGATTCTTCTTACGCAAAGTTTTCGGAGTATAACCTCAACGTCAGTATAGTGGAGTTGGTGTCAGCCATGAGAAATATCAAAGAGGCATGATTCTCGAGACCTATGAGATCTGATCCCAGCCAGAGGGATCCCAATTTATGGTGTGAATACCATGGCACTAATGGCCATCGGATTTGGGACTGCCGACACCTCCGGGAAGAAGTGGCAACACTGTTAAAGAATGGTCACCTCAGAGAATTCTTGAGTGACCGAGCTAAAAACAATTATGGTTGGAATAGGGGCGACGCGGAAACCTTAAAAGCAGGGAAAGAACCCCCATGACAAATGATCAATATGATCTTCGGAGGAAATGAGATTAATGGGGTCACCTTTTCGGCAGCGAAGAAGACAAAAGTATCGATAACTCATAGTAAGAGTCTCCGGGAAGACGATATCACATTTACACACGAAGATGGAGATGGATTACTACTACCGCATAATGACGTACTGGTAATTTCTTTAAATGTGTTGGATTTTAAAATTAAATGTGTTTTAGTGGATCCAGGAAGTTCAGCTAATATCATACAATGGAGAGTACTGGAGCAAGCTAAACTCACCGGAAGCATTATCCCTGTAGCAAAACTCCTCGCTGGATTCAACCTCACAAGTGTGACAACCTGGGGAGAAATTTTGTTGCTTACGAACGCTGAGGGAGTAATGAAGACAAAACTCTCTTCGAAGTGGTAGATGGAGACATGGGGTATAATATCATATTGGGAAGACCATGGCTGCACGAGATGAAAGTTGTGCCTTCAACATATCACCAGTTGTTAAAGTTTTTGACACATGAGGGGATCAAACAGATAAGGGGTGATCAACCGGCAGCAAGAGAAATGAATGCAATTTCGGTCTCCAGTAGCAAAGGAAAGGAACACGCGGCATAGCAATTACTGGAATCGGCACCTGCCCCCGAACCAAAAGAAGTTAGCCTAGGGGCATAAGAGTCAGAACAATAACAGGTGCCGAGGTATTTTCAAATACCAGAAGAGACGGACGTGACGAAGTCCACAGCAGAAAAACTAGAGCAAGTAGCGTTATTTGAAGAATTCCTAGAAAGGAAATTCTATTTGGGTAACAGGACTGCACCCGGAGCTCAGGTCTGCTTTTATTGAATTCCTTACAATTAATGCTGATTGTTTTGCATGGTCACACGAGGATATGATAGGAATCCCGATGGAGATAGCCATGCCCAAGTTAAGCTTGGATCCCAACATACCTCCGGTAAGGCAAAAAAATGCCCTATTGTTGAATCAAGGAATAAATTTGTCTAAGAAGAGGTAACCCGTTTACTTAAGATTGGTTCAATCCGAGAGGTAAGATATCCAGACTGGCAAACCAATGTAGTAGTTCTTAAGAAAAATAATAAATTTTGCATGTGCGTAGATTATAAGGATCTTAATAAGGCGTGCCCGAAAGACTCATTCCTATTGCTGAATATCGATCAAATGACTGATGTCACGGCCAAGCATGAGTTAAAGAGTTTCCTCGATGCTTATTCTGGGTACAATCAAATCAAGGTGAACCCAGAAGACCAGGAAAGACTTTGTTTATAACGAATTTTGGTACATATTGTTACAATGTAATGCCCTTCGGGTTAAAATAATGTTGGATCCGTTTATCAACAGTTCATGAATAAGATGTTCGAAAAATAAATAGGAAAGACTATGGAAGTATATATAGTCGATATGCTCGTTAAGTCTTTCAATGCAAATGACCACCTGAAGCATTTGCAAGAAATATTTGACATCCTAAGGGAGCATAATATGAATTTTAACCCCGAGAAGTGTGCGTTTGGGGTCAGTTCGGGTGAGTTCTTAGGATTCCTAGTCTCACAAAGGGGAATTGAGGTAAATCTCAACAAAATCAAGGCCATAGAGGACATCCCGGATCAATTGTCTAACGTAAAGGAAGCCCAAAGGCTCACAAGGAGATTGACAGCTTTTAGCAGGTTCATTTCCCGATCATCGGAAAAATGTCATTGCTTCTTTGCACTACTCAAAAAGAAAAACAATATCGAATGGACACCGAAGTGTCAACAAGACTTGAAGGAGTTGAAGAAATATTTGTCAAGCCCTCCGTTGCTCTCAAAACCAAAAGAAGGTGAAACATTGCTAGTCTACCTCACGGTTTCAGAAGTTGCGGTAAGTGCATTTTCAGTTCAAGAGGATGGAGGTACGTAATTTCCCACTTATTACGTTAGCAAAATTTTAACAGGAGCAGAAACTCGCTACCCACATCTGGAAAAACTGGCCTTAGCACTTGTAGTCGTTGTTCGGAAGCTGTGGCCCTACTTCCAATGCCACCCAATAGTTGTGGTGACTACTTTTCCTTTGAGGAATATCCTCCATAGTCCCGAGCACTTGGGTAGATTGGCCAAATGGGTCGTCGAAATGAGCGAGTTTGATATAGAGTATAAACTGAGGACTGCAATTAAGTCACAAGTCTTGGCTGACTTTGTGGCCGATTTCAGCCTGGGACTATTGCCTCTGGCAGCCAAGGAGGCAATAATGGTGTCAGAATCGACATCGGGAGTTTGGACCTTATTTACGGATGGAGTTTCAAATGTAAAAGGGTCCGGGCTCAGAATAGTCTTGATCACGCCTTCGGGGGAAACCTTGAGGCAAGCCATCAGAACGATTCCTTTAACTAACAATGAAGCAGAGTACGAAGCTTTGATTGCAGGTCTAGAATTGGCCCCGGGGATTGACTCTGAAGTCATCGAAATCAAATGTGATTTGTTGTTGGTGGTAAACAGGTTTAGGAAATTTTTGATACCAAAGAGGAACATATGCAACAATACGTGGTAAAGGTTCAGGCTTTATTGGCACGATTCCGGAAGTGGTCAATTACTCATATCCCGAGGGAAGATAATGCGGAAGTAGATGCATTAGCAGATTCGGGCTCTTCGACAAATATCCAGGGATTGGAATCAGGGACAGTAGTACAACTAATGAACTAGGTCTTGGACACGGATGGTTACTGTGAGGTGAATTCGACTAGTTTGGTTTGGGACTAGAGAAACTAAATAATCGATTATCTCGAGCATGGAAAGTCTCCCGAAGACCCCAAAGCATCAAGAGCATTACGCGCCAAAGCTGCACGATATAGCTTCAAAGGCCAATTGTACAAAAAAATACTTTCAAGGCCCGTTGGCCCGGTGCTTAGGAGCATGAAAAACTAACTATGTCATAAGAGAAGTCCATGAAGGGATATGCGACAACCACTTGGGTGCAGATTCTTTGGTGCTGAAATTAGTTCGGGCAGGATATTACTCGCCCCGTATGGAACAAGATGCCAAAGACTTCGTATGAAAATGTGATAAGTGCCAACGCTACACACCACTAGTACAACAACCGGTGGAAAATCTACATTCGGTTCTGTCCCCGTGGCCGTTCATGAAATGGGGAATGGACATCGTTGGACCGATACCACCGGCTCCTGGAAAGATAAGGTTTCTTTTAATTTTGAGTGACTATTTTTCTAAATGGGTGGAAGGAGGCCCTTATTAGAAGATCGAAGAACACGAAATAGTCGACTTCCTGTGGGAAAATATAATTTGCAAGTTTGGAATACCAAAAGAGATTGCATGCGACAATGGGCCACCGTAGTTTATCGGCGCAAAAGTTAAAAAGTTCCTTGAAGATTTTAAGATAAAGAGGACCACCTCTTCACCTTATCATCCGAACGCAAATGGCCAATCAGAGTCAACAAACAAAGTGATTATTCAAAATCACAAGAAAATGTTGGAAGCAGCAAAAGGCAACTGGCCCGAAGAATTACTTGGGGTTTTATGGGCCTACCGAACATCGACCAAGTCAAGCATATGAGAAACCCCTTTTTCTCTTGTGTACAGCGCAAAATCTTTGATACCGATGGAAGTAGGGGAACCAACCTTAAGGTATTTCCAAGAGGACAAAGAATCGAACAACGAAGCAATGTTAATCAACTTGGAGCTGCTCGAGGAACGCAGGGACTTGGTGCATGTAAGAATGGAGGCGCAAAAGCAGAGAATGGAGCGATATTATAATCAAGAGCTAATTTTCGTTATTTCAAAGTGGGAAATTTAGTTATAAGGAAAGTAACTCAAATTACCCGGGAGCTTAACGCGGGGAAGCATGGTCCAACATGGGAAGGTCCCTATCAGATTTCAGCTGTCACAGGAAAAGGCTTGTACGAGTTGGAAAACCAGAACGGAGACAAGTTACCTAGCAACTGGAACGTGGCACACCTGAAAAGATATTATTGCCGATAAACATTACCCAAGCAGAAAGTATGTACTACACTCTTTTTTCCTTCGTTCAATTTTTGTCCCGATTGGATTTTTCTGGCAAGGTTTTTAATGAGGCAGCGATAGAAAGCATACTACGAAGACAACAGTAATAAGATCTCTGATGCCAAGGCTTCACTTGGGGGCGATTGGGTAATCTTTGGTTCGATAGCAAATTCCCATCGAGAAGTTAAGTTTGCTACCTAACAGTGGTTACCCGACCGTTCACGAGCGCAAACCACTAGAGGACTGTTAGGTATTCTTTCGCTCGATAGCATGGATTCCTAATCGAAAACAAGATATGTTGCCGAGTGAAGGATTACCTAGCAATTTATTGGTGGAACCTTCAAAGATACAAGACTTCTAGTGTTCCAATTTGCATTCTTCACATTCGAACACTAGGGGGGATGATATAAGGATACGGTAGCACTAAATGCCACGTCAACCGGGGAACAAAAATTCGAGAACAGAATGCATCATCGGGACTGGGGACTGCGTAGCCAGACCCATAGAAAAAAGTTGTACAAGATAGCCACAAGTCATGGCAATTTCTTTTCTGCATAGCAAAATGCTTATGTAATATCTGAAAATAGAAGGAATAAAATGAAATCCTTTTACTTTGATCTTGTTTCTTGTCTGAACGATGAGCTAACCTTGTCATTTGAAAGTTAAACAAGTATTTCCAATGTTAGTGCCGTAATAACATGAGACGTCCTCTCCAAGAGCACCGTAAATATAAGAGGGCCCTCTCTTATAAAAACCCTCACGTTAAAGGGTTGGTCTTGGAAGAATTTATGCCCGAAATCAAAAATGCTATCGGGGAAAAATACACTTGAAGCCGCATATGAAAATAACACAAAAAGAAAACTTGAGCAAATACTTATTGAAACCCTCACATACAACAACAACAACAACCCAGTAAAATTCCATTAATGGGGTCTGGGGAGGGTAGTATGTACGCAGACCTTACCCCTACCCCGAAGGAGTAGAAAGGCTGTTTCCGAAAGACCCTCGGCTCCAAAAAAAAAAAAAAAAAAAAAAAAAAAAAAAAAAAAAAAA